>JAHHZJ010000953.1:0-39870 GCA_021437245.1 Aegilops speltoides | reverse complement strand
TCCGCGAAGAGCACGACTTGGACCACATCGACAAGCTTGATCTTCTTGCCTATCATATTTTTGATGCAGTCCTGGAGTCCGGTCAGCTCCGCTGGCGCACCCTAGGCTAAGCTCTTCCTTTTCCAAGAGGTAAGCCGCATGGGGATGCTGGATCTAAACTCTGGGGTCATTACCAGCTTGAGTCGCAAGCTCTGGTGATGTAGAACCACCCCGATTGCCACTTCTTCACGGTCTCCACGTGAGGAGCCTTCTGCCAGTGACGCTGGGCATCTTGCCCATCGTTACGCTCCAACGTATCTATAATTTTTGATTGTTCCATGCTATTATATTACCCGCTTTGGATGTTTATGGGCTTTATTTTACACATTTATATCATTTTTGGGACTAACTCATCGACTGTGAGGCCCAATTTCAGATTGCTGTTTTTTTTGCCTATTTCAGATTTCAAGAAAAGGAATATCAAATGGAGTCCAAATGGACCGAAACCTTCGGGAGCGTGATTTTTCAATGAACATGATCCAGGACTTGGAGTGCAGTCAAGAAGCAGCCGAGGCGGTCCGGTGTCAAACCATGGATCTCGTAGGGGTCCTGAACTGCATGCCTAGGCGGATGGTAACAGGAGACAAGGGACACGATCTTTTACCTGTGTTCGGCCCTCTGGAGGAGGTAAAACCCTACTCCGCTTGATTAATATTGATCATATGGGTAGTACAAGAGTAAATCTACCACGAGATCAATGAGGCTAAACCCTAGAAGCTAGCCTATGGTATGATTGTTGTTCATCCCACGGACTAAAACCCTCCGGTTTATATAGACACCGAGAGGGCTAGGGTTACACAGTAGTCGGTTATAATGGTAGGAGATCTACATATCCAGATCGCCAAGCTTGCCTTCCACGCCAAGGAAAGTCCCATCCGACACGGACGGAGTCTTCAATCTTGTATCTTCATAGTCTAGGAGTCCGCCGACAAAGGATAGTTCGCCATCCGACACCCCCCAGTCCAGACCCTCAAGAGCTCTCAACCAGCTTCAATGATGACGAGTCCGCACGCATATTGTCTTCGCATTGCAAGGCGGGTTCCTCCGAATACTTCATAGAAGATTCTCAACACAAGGATAGTGTCCGCCTCTACAAAATAAGTTCCACATACCACCGAGAGAGAATAATATTTACACAAGTTCAATCACGACGATTCCGTGGCGTGACATCACACCATGGCCAAGCCTTTATTCAATCGCTTTACTGCTCCACCTCAGCCATGAAGCGGCAGCTTCTTGGCACGCCTTGTCAAAGCAGATCGTCCCCTTATTCCGGATTCTCATCAATACAGCGTAGTACTCCAACCGTGTCCGCTGGCATGCCCCTCTATCGGCAACGTAGTCCCAAACGCCACGGGAGGGCTCTGGTATTCAACCTCTTATAACGAGACCATGCCGGATCATGTGTTAACCAAGATGTCGGGTGGCTGCCTTTGAAGAAGGCGAAGGGGGAACAAGGAAGCTACTACCTCCACGAAGGAGTTTGTCAAGAAAGGAGGATCGAGAATCCTCCTCCCGTGGGAGAAGAGGACCGCTTTGAAGATCCGGAGACCAAGGTCTTGAAGCGGGGAAGAAATTCGCCAGAGGTCCTCAGACTGAGAGAAGCCCCTACCGCACTATTTCCCAAGGAATCAGCCTCCAAATGAGCCGTAAGCAGAAAAGGGAGTTTTGTAATAAGGACATCCCTCGTTTTATTTCAAGATAACCGGTTTTACCTTGTAGTTCGGATCTCAGAGAGCTCATCTTCAGGGGATCTTCGTCCTTAGATGATGGAGAGCAAAATGCCTCCATCTGCCGCACTGTCACACGGGGCGGATGACCATGAGGTGTCATCACGGAGGGTTTTCCCGAGTCCGGGGCCGAATGTCCAGCACCAATCGTGTACGGCCGAGGAGTCAAGGATCTGCCGGGCGAAGCGTTTATCTCGTAAGATCACCGCGCTAATGGATACGGTGATTGAAAGGATTTCATCCGCGAGAGCGGATTGTATGAAGCCGCCGTAAGTTTATCGACGGGGTTTGAGGTACGCTAAAATGATATACCTTCTCACAGTTTTGCATATAGAATGCGCCCTATATAGATAGTAGCCCCTGAGACTTGGTACGTTGTCGAAAGTGACAGTGCGCCGAGGATCATAGTCTCAGTTTTAAGATGTCGCCTGTCCTATATAGGTGGCGGATCGTCCGGTGGCCAGCCGGATTGATCAATTTGCCAAACTGAAGCGGCAACTTGACGTGGCGGATGCGGACATCACGCTTGTCAATAAGCGGCTTGACGAGTCGCAAGGTATGCAACTTCTCCGCGGACACCTGGTAAGGGAGCTTGACGCCCATGTCTTACAACATGTATGCTTTATGCAGATGGTGCCGTTGCTATGGAGAACTTTTGTGCGGAGCTAGCCCGAGTCAAGGAGCAAGCTAGAAAAGTGATGCTGCCGCTTTGAGGGCGGCCGAGGAGCTAAAGTCGAACAGCCGCTCATCGCCAAGGGTTAGGAGGAAATGGCCGAGATGGCCGGAAGTTCAAGAATGCTACCGACCACTACGAAGTTTCTTGAAAAAGAACGCCGAGCAGCAGAGCAAGAGGACCTAAAGAAGGCCACCGCCAAAGTTAAGGATGCCATTCGCGATGAGAGCTATAAAGGAGGAGCTACGCAAGCCGGGATATCGCTGCAGAAAGCCCTTTCGCCGCGGAGAAAGTTCACGGATCCAAGTATGCTCAATTGGGCTGCCAGGTGCGGAGGATGCTTATCTAGATTTGGCGGAGAGTGCCGCAGACGCGGTCGCACACTTCCGAGACCAAAAGGATCACGGAATGGAAGAGCTTTTTTGGTCGCAGCCCATAGTCCGTAGCGCCCACTTCCATTAATCGATCGGTTAGCCAATGGCTCGAGCTGAATAGGTTGTCCGGACTCGCCATGAAGGATGTCGTGACTCATTTGTGGCCGAAAAGGCCCGAACCGAAGAGTTATTTTGGTCTGGTGCAGCAGTTCCTTGATGCGGTGCCGCATATCGATGCGATGAAGTGGTTGGCATGCATAGAGGGTGCACGGATGGCTCTTGCCCATGTCAAGACATGCTGGGCGGAGATGAAGGCCACCGACGTTGTGTCCCAAGATTCGCATGTAAGTTTGTGCACCGCCGAGCACTATTTTGAGGAAGTTCCGCAGGCGCTTAAATAGAGATGCAAAGGCTCAAGGATATTATTTTCAAATGACATGTATGATTTGTAAGACGATGTTTCCATATAATATAAGAGCTTTTTATACTTGTGTGGTCAAGTAGTACAAGACTCCCGCGGCGGCCGCTGATGTATATGTGTATATAACCTCAAAGATGGCATTTCGGCTTCATTTCACGCATATAGTGCGGGGTGTTTGCAAAAGGCGATTTTCACACTTAATCCAACGCCTTGGTCCCAGAAGGAGGTGATGGCGAGCAAACCAGACAACCAGTCTATAATGCTTTATCACTTTCACTTAGCCATAGGAGTTCGACGGTGGGGCTACTATATAGCCCCTGGGGGCACCGCGCTCTCCCGAACTCGGGGCGCGTATGTGCTTGACCGGGAAGCGGTCCTTCGTTAATGCGGATGAATTCTAAACATTCCGGTGGTCCATCGAGTGGTTGACCAGTCTCTCGATATATCATGACAGCCGCCGCTTTCATCGAGGTGCTCACCAGGCCAACCAGGCACAATCGTAGTAGTTCTCCGGTGCCGCGTTAGCTGATAGAGCGGAACATAAGGCAGCAAAACATAGGAGCGGGGCAAACCCAACATTTGACCAAAGACATGATTCAGAGCTGATGCATATAAGGCCTAACTCGAGATGCCGAACACTCCCTAAGGTATTCGGTCTTTATGAAAACGGGCGGAACAATGCCCTAAGCCCCTAGTGTCCAGGTACGCGCAAAAATTTCTAACGCGGCCAATGCCAAAGCGCCAGCCTCCTCCTCGGTTGTAGCAGAAAACCGGGATGTAACAACAAGAGACAAGAAAAGGTTTATGCAGGTCTTAATCAAAAGAATCCTTGCAATGGGTCCCTACGCACGCCCATGCTAGGTTCCGCAGCCCGATCCTCGGACGGGTGTAGCACGGTGTTCATCTCAGAAAAGAGAAGAACTTAGTTCGAAAAAGAAGGTCCACTACTAGGGAAAAGCCTATACACGAATCTTAGCAAAGCAGCGCTGTTCAAAATGGGGCCCCCGCCGCTAACTAGTTGTAGTGCGTGTTATGTAAACTCGCTGATAAGGATTTAGCAAGAGAGCGCCGCCGAAACGCGCCGCTACAAATATCGATCGGCGGTGTCCACCTAACTCCAAGTAGCAAGAGCGCTGGTCGCAAGAACAAAGCCATCGCTAAGTATGTAGTAGTAATGCGCTTCCTCGAGATCAATGCCGGTAAGTTTCAAATTGCCACAATTTTTGTCCCAGCTTAGCAGAAGCGCCAGATCAGAAGCGCTGCTGCTGCTAAATTCTTAGCAGCAGCTTTTTCCTTCCCCACGCCATCGCTAACCCGCACCAACCCAACACCTTTCCCCACCCATCCCTCCCCTCCCCCTCCTCTTTTCCCTTCCCCCTACCTCCCTCCTCTCTTCCCTTCCCTACCTCCACCACATTCTCCCACTCTCACTCTTCTTCTCTCCTCAATACTTCTCCCCATTACTCTCTCTCTTCTATCCACCTTTCTCTCTTCATTACTCCTACATAACTACACCACCTCCATTAATGCATCTCCTTTCTTTTCCTCCCTCCACTAGTTGAAGTTGTCTACTCCCAAATTAGGTAGCTAGGTAGATGTAGGATTTAGTTAAGGACCTATTTGCCCCTAACTAGATCTATCTTTGTCAAGAAGAGCTTTGTGCACTTTTGATCTCCCTACAACATCATCTCCATCGTGTGCTCGATCTCGATCGAGATAGAGGTGCTGAAAATTTCATGCTTTTGCAAAATGTAAATGTGTTTATGTGTGTGTGATATGTTTGTGGAAATTGTGTGTGGCATGAGTTGACGCCACCAAATTGTGCTTTTGAGTTGCTCTATGTTTTGCCAAAATGTCGATTTATTACCGCTTCGCTAATTCCGCAAACTCTAGATCCATATATGTCCTATTTTTAGGGAAGGTCATGCCAAAATTTTTATGACTTTGATGCATGCATGCATTTTTATAATCAATTTTTTATTGTTACCGCAGAGTTGATTTATGGTCGGAACGATGGTGGACAGGTGGTTGCGGTGGAAGGTGACATGAAAGAAAATAACCGACAGAGGTTTT
Organism: Aegilops speltoides; assembly: GCA_021437245.1. Classification (NCBI taxonomy): domain Eukaryota; kingdom Viridiplantae; phylum Streptophyta; class Magnoliopsida; order Poales; family Poaceae; genus Aegilops; species Aegilops speltoides. The sequence goes on along the minus strand of JAHHZJ010000953.1, from coordinate 34,560 downwards.
ATGTCCGTGTCAAAATGCAAAGGAATAGTTTGGCTCAACCCCCATGACGATGGTCGTGTCGGGCGCACTCGCCATGACTGGTTTCATGGATGGCTATACTCGTGGATAATTGAAGATGAGGATGACGATGTTGAGGATGCCGACGGGCAGCAACGGCGACACGGGCAAGACGAAGAGATGATCGATAATGGCGGGGAAGAGGTCGGACATGGCGGCGGAGAAGGGCCGGATATGGCGGAGGAGAAGGGCCGGACATGGCGGCGGAGAGAACGACATGGACTCCACGCAGCAGAGTTCGCTTGCATTAAGTTCAATTAAAGGGACCTCATGTTCAAGCATTGCTTCGCAAGGAGACGAGGCATCGAGACAGCTGCTTCTAGAGAGGAGGCTAAGCTAGAGCAACGGTGGTAGACTCAACACTCCATTGTATGATGGTTGCAACTCGAGGTGACCCGTTGAGTTTCACGCCCAACTCCCAAGACGAAGGCTAAAAACAAATGGATCGACACTAGCCTCGATGAGCATCTCAAGTACCTAAAGGATGTTCTTCCGCTGGTAATCTATGTCCTACTAGTGTTGATGAGGCCAAGAAGATCGTGGTGCCTCTTGATCTCGCCACATGTTAGATACCATGCATGCATCAACGATTGCATAATTTATCGAAGGAGCACGCGAAAAAACAAGTCGTCCGTGCAATGCTTCGATACAAGAAGGCCGGAAGAAATGTCCCGTAAAGTTGTATGGTACTTACCGATCACTCCCCGCCTCAGAGGTATTTTGTAGATCCCAAGGAAGCAAAGCTAATGCGCCGCACACGGAGAGGAAGAAGCCCGACGATGGAGATGATCCGCCGAGACACGTGAAGGATGGAAGCCAGAGAGCGCTGAACAGCTTCTATCGGTATTTTGAATGTGATGCAAGGAACATCGTGTTCGGCAAGGTACCGATGGCATGAACTGCTTAAACCGTAACACCAACCATAGTACATGGCCCGTGTTTGTATGGATGTACAACCTCCCCTTGGTTGTGCATGAAATCAAGTACATTCACATGAGCATGCTTATTCAAGGCCAAACAACCAGGAAATAATATTAATTTGTATCTGGGCTACTTCAAGAGGAATTAGACACGCTATGGAAAACACCGCCAAGACATGGGACGCTAGCAAAGGTGAGTATTCCAACATGAGAGTCACAATGATCACGACAAAGGCAGACTATCTCGGTTATGGATATGTGGCTGGCCAGTGTGCCATGGATATTATGATGCACACAAAGGCATGGATGATACAACGCTCAGCAGCTAACATCAAGGAAAGATGGCGGTCTGGGAAAATCGTACATGGGGCATCAAGATGGCTTGAACAGACGCACCCGTGGAGAAACCGTGGAGATCTATTCAATGGTCATGTCAAGCATCGAGGACCTCCACATAAGCGGAGCGTGCCGAAATCGGCGAGCTATTGAAAACTCGAAGGAGTGCCTGCCGGAAAGACGATGAGAAAGGCGCCGAGCCGCTGCCGGTGAAGGTATGGAAGACGAGGTCCGTGGTTCGGGACTTGGAGTATCGCACAAACTCGACACACCTCATTGCCTTGATCAAATGCATATCTTTAAGAATGTCCTTGAGAGCTTGCTCGCAACAATCGATGAACATGCCGGATAAGACCAAGGATGGGCCAAGGCAAGAAAAGACTTGCAAGATTTGAAAATTAGGGAAGATATGCACATGCTGCCCGTGAAATGTCGACGAGACAGAGACGGAGACAGAGGCACGGGAGAAGAAGGGCAAGAAAATAAAGAAAGAGGATTATTGCTTCTTTCTTGCTTCACCTTAAGTCAGCCGAGATCAATCAATTCTTTAAGTGCCTTACCGGAGTGAAAGTTAGTTCCGTTATCGTGGCAAGATAAGCAGATATCTAGACACGGACAAGAAAAGGTTCAGCCGATGAAGTCTCATGACTGGCTATGTGATGATGACGCAGATACTACCTGTCATTTAGAGGGATAATGGACAAGCACGTCCGTGACACGCTTATTGGTCTCGCAACTTTTTCGACGCCATCTCTCGAAAGTCGATCAATGTGAAGCAGCTCCAAAGGCTATAGGAAGAGATCATTGTGATATTGAATGAGCTTGAGATGTACTTCCTACCGCTTCTTCGACGTGATGGTGCATCCGTGTGTCCATATTGTGGATGACATAATAGACTGGGGCCGCCATTCCCGCACAACATGATGCCGCTTGAGTGGATGAATGGGATCATCAAAGGATTCGTTTCAGAACATGTCCCATCCGGATGGAAGCATCGCCCAGGCTATTTGGCACAAGAGTGCATCTCTTTCGTGAGAATTTTCTATATGGCGCATCAGCCGCTCGTGTTAGTGTTGGTTTGCCCGTTAACAAGCTAATGATGGGAGGCTCAAGGAGATGGTCACTACAACGGTCGCAGGAACCGCACGTGGCATACTCAGATCGACGCAATGATTTTGACAGAGCAAACTTGGTAGTGCTACAACACCTAGACGTGGTAGATCCTTTCGTGGCACTACACAAAGAAATTATCGCAAAGAAGTATCGTGGACTGGGGTATGCAGACGGACGCCGGGTTACTAGAGAGCACAACTCCACTTTCCTGCATTGGTTCAAAGAGCATATTATTGCTAATCCCTTGAGGAGGGCTCTAAGGACGGATTGCTCATATACGCCTTTAGCACATGGCCCCTCGCCCAACCTCAGAACCTATCGTGCATATGATATCAACGGATACACGCTCTACACGGAGGCAAAAGATATGGACAGTGATGATCGTAACTCGTGGGTGACAATGGAATGCATGACCGCAAATATAACGGCACAACTTAACGATTTTATGGAAGGGTCGAGGAGATCTGGGAGCTTGACTACTCGATCGCACAACACCATCGATGTTCCGCGGTCGATGGGCTAAGAATGTTGAAAGAGAAAGCCGGATGTTCACTACCATGACTATACCCGACGCCAAGAGCGCCACCGTGAACGCTATCGCAAAAAATGAGCCATGGGTACACACTAAGCACGTGACACAATGCTTCTTCAGAATCGACCCGCAATCCCAGCCGTGGTTGTCGTGAGGAGAGGCAAAAGGAACATCATTGGAATGGGATGGAGTCGCCAACGAGGAAGACTATGATCAGTACGGAAACCCAATGAGGGAAGATGACGATGATGGTGAAGTACACGTAAAAAGAAGAATCAATACTACATTACCTAAGAAAAATCGTACTCCATGGAAAAGGCAAAGTCACAATGAGGGGCTCAATTATTCTTAGACGAACAAGAAGGGAAAGAAGCTGACTCAAAAACGAAAACGTCAGCACTGAGGAAACGTATGTTATGGGTCCAATGATGTGTAATATATATATGTTCCTATTTTGTATACACACTTAGCCATTATTATGCATGGGTCCAATGATGTGTAATATATATGTTCCTATTTTGCATACATATTTAACCGCCAAATGATGCAATATATATCGCCTCCCTTCGCTCACCGCCTTGGGAAATAAAAGGGATAAAATAAAGGAAAATAAAAGGAAAATCGGCAAGATGGACGGTAGTAGCAAATAGCTGCTTCTCCTAAACTAGCCGCAGCTACAGATCTTAGTAGTAGCGCATTCTCCTAAACCGCTGCAGCCTACAGATCTTAGTAGTAGAAAGCGATTTCTCCTAAACCGCTGCAGCTATAGAATTTAGTAGTAGCGTGTTCTCCTAAACCATCAGAAGCTATGAATTTAGTAGCAGCTGCTTTTGACATAATGCACAATCGCCACGCCCACTTAACCCAAAATTCTCACTCCTCGCTTCATCCCGCCATTTCCCAAATCCACACTCTTCTCCCAACAGACCGCTGCCGATCCAAGCCCTGCCACACTCCATTGACTCGGCGGGCTTAGCGCTTAGCCGCTTCGCCCCTGCCTCGACCCTCACTCTCAAGGCCACGCTTAGCCTCGACCACGCCGGCCACCCTCGACCCAGCCACTCGCCTCGACTCCGACGCCGGCGCCGCCTCGACCCTGCCGGCCCTCGCCTCCTCTCCTCGCCGTAGCCGTCGGCCTGCCTCCTCGCCTCACACTCTCAGAACCCCCTCCGCTAGGGTTCTTCATGTTAATTAATTAGGTTATCTATTTAGTTATGAATTTAGCTAGGTTTCAAAATTAGCTGAATTTATATGCAAATTTGAATCGACATGTGATATGTGCATATGTCATGTTTTGACATGTCATGTTTGGAAAATGATCCGAGTGGCCTATGTTACGCCGGAATGTTGATTCATTTCGCTCCGGTGATTTTCAGCGCCGATATGGCCATTTTTAGCAAAGGTCATGCCGAAATTTCCCGTGAATAAAGGCATGATTTGTGCTACATAGTTGGTATATCGAAAAGTGCGGCACATAGATTTTTTTTTATGTCATTTCTCATTTATTCATACTTTTAGAAATAAATGAGGCCACTTAATCATAGGAAACGTGTTTAACAACGAAGAAACCGGGCCTTCTCACCAAGATGCGATTTAGATGGATTATCGTGGTGAACAAGAGTACTCGACTATTTGATCTAAGCAAGGTTTGCAGGTCGGCCTTGATGATGGTATCGACGCTAACATCGACACTCCACGGCGCCAAAGATCGACGGGCGGCACCGAGACCGGTGGGGAAGGTACCATGGGAAGGTATCGCCCCTTTGTTGCTACCGAAAAGAGGAAGCATAAGAAGCAGAGGATACGAAAACCTAACAAACCAGGGATTGATGACTTGTGATCACAAAGATGGCACTGCAAGTTTGAGCCGTTAGAGCCGGAAGAACTCGCAAGTGCTATGGGAACCAAGTAGGATGCATCCTACGGAATGCGCGAGCATCAACGACGATGACTTAAGGAGTAAAGAATATTTGACGCAGCTTGCTCTAACGGTTGCACAAGAGATTCAAGTTCTCGACCGATGATAACATAGAACAACCGTGGATGATCCAAGATGAAAAAGATTAACAATCACGCCATGGGCATGTTCAAGAATGATTTGGCCTCCCCGAAAGGGAGGGTGAAACGAGCTATTGAGGCCGATGAACCCCTCGCCCAAGATTCTCGAGGAAAATCCGACACTTACGGAAGAGGAGTTCAAAAAGTTCAAGGACACTTATGCTTACCGAGGCAGCCAAGGCTAAGGCTGCGAAATTCAAAAGCCTTCAGCTCCGAACACGGAAGCATCACCTCTGGCCGTGGCTACCTCGGTAAAAGGCCCATATGGGATAAGGAGGACGCGAACGTGAAGCGGGTCTCCTGCACTTCGCAAAAGTTCACCAACCCCTTGGAGCATGACTTCATCAGGCCCGCTACAAGTGGGACAAGGAGAAAAGGTTTTTACACGGACAAGATCACGAGGAAATTGATTAGACCATCGAGAAGCAACACCGCTTGCAGCCGAAAAGCCCCATTCGGATGAGGCCCAAGTGGGACACCCTCTCAACCGGCCTTGAATGAACTTAAGGGACTCCCATTGGACCAGCGGCCGCAATATGGTCATGTGCACGGTCGTCGAGACGGCGCCACGGAAGGTGTTTTACTACGACGTCTTGGGAGGCCAAGAAGGTAAAAAGAAGTTTAGTCAGCGACATCGATGCAAAGGTGAAGCTTATGGTCGAGAAAAAAGCAGCTAAGGATGCGAAAAAGCAGCCGAGGACAAATATGAGTTGCTACAGAAGGCAAATAATGCAGTCAGAATCGCTCACAAATGATTTCGCTACTAACTTGGTTCCAGCTTATCATCAATTGGGCAAAGGAAAATCCAGCATAAGACGGTACATGATTTCCGATGCCCGCTTTTGTCGCGAGCAACTCCATGAACAACAACACCATCGCACCATCACTTGCTCAAGCAACGGCCTCCTCTCGCAGCCACTCCAAATTTCATAGCAGCCCGCCCTCGGCCTCAAAGGCATAGGTGGGCCTCCGTCTTTGGCTGAGCTCGACGCCGTCACGGTAATTACATGTCGCACCAACATAGATAATATTCCATTTTTGTTGCCTTTTGGTTGTTTTATGCCACAGACATATGCGTTTGCAGGCGAAAGAAACCCCGTGCACCATACTCTACTTGATCAAAGGCCAGAAGGTGGACGTGGGAAAGGGGATGATAATGGACCCCTCTCAACGCACGTTCCACAACCAGCCGATCCCCGATGGGCACTTCAGGGTTAGTGAAAGTGCAACTAATCCCCGGGTGGTTTTGGTAATTAATAACAACATATATATCATTGAACTAATTATTTCTTGAGAATATTTCAGAAAGTTCAAGATATGGGTATGGCAATGACTGATGATGTGGACCCTCAAAATGCTAAGGAAAACATTGGCAAAAGCTCAAGACTTATTTTTGGTTTAGTGATCCAAGATCACATTGAGTCCATAGGAAAGCCAATACTATTAAAAGGGGATGAGGTTATGATGATGATCCGTTGCTCAAAGTGCTTAGTGATTTATCTCTCAAACTATCAGCAATCTTTCATTCCAACATAAACCCATAAGTAATCTCGGTCCCACCGATTCCATAAACTCACCACACCGAGATGAACCACCTCACCATATAGCCAAACCCTAGAATTTCGGATTTTCCGATTCCAAACTCGGTCTTACCGAAATTGGTGTTGCAAGCTTCAGAATCTTCAGACTCAAATCGGTGTCACCGAGATGAGAAAGTCGGTCCCACCGAGATTGGCAAACCCTAGACTTTGGAAGAATCGGACTAACCGAGATTGTATTTTCGGTCCCACTCGAAAATCCCAACGCTCACAAGATTTGAACTTTCGGTCTCACCGAGTTGTCAACTTCGGTCCGACCGAGATTGGTCAAATGTGTAACGGTTGGATTTTGTGTGAGGCTATAAATACCCCTCCACCTCCTCTTCATTCGTGGAGAGAGCCATCGAAAGAACTACCACTCCTACCTTACATTTCTCGAGAAGAAAACTACCTACCCTTGTGTTGAGATCAAGTTGCTCCACTCCCACCATATGAAACTTGATTTCTAGCCTTCCCAAGTTGCTTTCCACTCAATCCTTTCTTCCACCACAGCCAAATCAGTGAGGAGAGTTGAGTGTTGGGGAGATTATCATTTGAAGCACAAGAGCAAGGAGTTCATCATCACCAACACCATCTATTACCTTTTGGAGGGTGGTGCCTCCTAGATTGGTTAGGTGTCGCTTGGGAGCCTCCACAAGATGTGGAGTTGAACCAAGAAGTTTGTAAGGGCAAGGAGATCGCCTACTTCGTGAAGATCTACCCCGAGTAAGGCTAGTCCTCCGTGGACGAGGCCATGATGGCATAGACAAGGTTGCTTCTTCGTGGACCCTTCGTGGGTGGAGCCTCCGTGGACTCTCGCAGCTGCTACCTCCGTGGGTTGAAGTCTCCATCAACGTGGATTGACGATAGCACCACCTATCGGAACCACGAGAAAAATCTCCGTGTTCCAAATTGCGCTTGCTCTTCTCCACCTCTTATTTACTACATGTGCAATTTACTTTCCGCTGCCATAACTCTAGAATTGCATGTGTAGGGTGATACTTGACTTGCTCATCATTGTGAACTTGCTAAAAACTTGCCCTAATCAAAAGGCTAAACTTTTAAGTTGTCAAGTAGTCTAATCACCCCCTCTAGACATACTTCCGATCCTACAAGTGGTATCGAGCTTTGGTCTCCATTGATTGGTTTCATTGCATTGATTCCATAAGCTTGGTTTCACAACCTAGGAGAGTATGGCGCCTAGTGAGGGTAATTTCAGAGAGGTCCTTACTTTGATGGTTCAAACTTTGCTAGTTGGAAGCATAAAATGAAAATGCATATTCTTGGACATAACCTCGCCGATGGGGCATTATTTGTGTTGGCTTGCAAGGTGAGTTCTTCGAGGAAGGAAAAGTTCCGGATCGCGGGTTACAATGGATGAGTTATGGATGTTACGTAACAATGCTCAAGCTTGTGACATTCTCTTCAATGCTTTGTGTCCCGAGGAGTTCAACAAGATCAGCCGCCTTGAGAATGCAAAAGAGATTTGGGATACTTTGGTCGAAATGCACGAAGGTACCGAGTCCGTGAAGGAATCAAAGCTAGATGTTCTTCAAGGTCACTTGACAAGTTCAAGATGAAGGAAGGTGAAGGAGTCGCTGAAATGTACTCTAGGCTTGCTCTCATCACCAATGAGATGGCAGGCTTAGGAAGCGAAGAAATGACCGAATCGATTCATCATCAAGAAGATTCTCGAGCTTTGATGGAAAGTATGACACCGTGTGCACTTTGATCCAAATGATGCCAAACTACAAAGATCTCAAGCCTACCAAGTCATTGGAAGAATTGTTGCTCATGAGATGACACTTAAAGATAAGGAAGAGCTTCACAACAAGTCAAGTGGTGCTTACAAAGCTGCAGCTTGAAGCTCCCACAACCTCAAGTGACAAGCTAGTTTCCAATGAAGAGATAAGCCTAATGGTGAAGAACTTCAACAAATTCTACAAGAGTAGAAGCAAGGAAAGAAGCTCAAAGTCTAGATCATATGATGAAAAGAGATCTTCTAGTCGTGATCGAAATGCACATAATTGTGGAAGACCCGACACTACTCAAATGAGTGTTCGACTCCCACAAGAGAAGAGAAGAATCTCCAAGAAGAAGAAGCTCAAGAGAAGAGTCGCCTCAAAAGAGAGAAGGAGTAGAGATGATCGTTATGAACGAAGATCCTCTCGGAGAAGCAAGGATTCGGAAAGGAAAGACAAGTCATCAAGGAGCTACACAAGAAGAAAACATCAAGCTCATGTTGGTGAATGGGTTTCCGCCCGACCGACAATCACTCCAAAGAAGCTATCACTCCAACTCCGAATACAGTCAAGATGAAGGTGTTGCCGGTCTTGCTCTCGTGTCCTCCAACTCCAACTCCTATGACATATTTGATTCACCAAATGAGGGAATTGGAAGATGCTTCATGGCAAAAGGCCCCAAGGTATCACACCCTGAATTTATTGACTTTGATAGTGATGAGGATGACTTGCTTGGTGAAGATGAGCTTTACATGATAAATCTAGTGAGCTTAGTAATGATGAACATGCTAGTAGTCTTTATAGTCGAGAAGAGTCGAATGACAATGCTATGAAGGAGATTGAGCGCCTAACTAAAGAACTAAACACTCTTAAGTTAGCTCATGAAACAACTCAAGAAGATCATAGAGAGCTCCTAAGATCTCATGAGAAGCTACGCTCGAGAAGCTCAATCTAGAGCAAGAACATGAGTTTCTAAAAGCTATCAATGACGATCTTCAAAGAAGAGTTCTTCATATCTTGCCAAACGACTTCTCTTGTCTAATTTCTTGCCACCTATTAAAACTAAGCATGACAAGCATAAGAAAATTCTTCATCTAGTAGTAACAATAATCATGCTAAATCAAATGTTGTTACTTCTAGTAATTCTCTTGATTCCACTAACAATGTTTCAAGCCAAGTTTCACTTGAGCAAGAAAATAGTCTATTGAAAGGGATTATAGAGAAAGGTGTCTACAAGAGTCTTGCTTAAGCAAGAGCTTTGAGGAAATTGTTCGCAAACAAGGAAGACACCGAAGAATCAAGGAATTGGTTTTGAGCGAAAGTTCAACGCCGAGGGTGTTGAATGGGAAGAAGGTCAATATCCCACTCCAAAGTTTGTTTCTCAAAAGGAGAAGTATGATCCTACTTCTTCCAATGAGGAACAAGCTCAAGATGACCTTCCACCACAAGACCACAAGCTAAAAGGCAAGGACAAGCTTCAAGAGGAGATTGATGCATTCATTGAAGCACCCAAGGCCATGGTCAAGTGGGTTCCCAAGGCAACTTCAAGTTCTACTTCGACAAGCTCAACTACTACCCCAAGGATTCCCATCAAGATGATGTGGATCCCGAAGAAGAAGAACTAGAGAGTTCTTGAGGGTGACTCCGCCAACATACTTCACTCACATTCATTTTGGCAAGAACTTGTGCAATCAACTTCCACATCTTGCACTAGTTCATGGAGTCACAAACCTCATGTTGGTAAGTCAAGGGACAAGGTAATCATTGCTTTCATGGACATCATCTATTGTGTACTTCAATCTATGTCCATGGATATCCTTGTTTGTTCCTTGTGGGACTAACCCATGTAGGTATTGAAAGTGCCCAATCCAAAGGATTGCTCCCAACTCTTGATGATCTTCATCAACATTGAGCATCCACATCTTCAACATCTACATGAAGTCTTCAACGACAACCCAAGGTTAGTTTGACCTTTAAAAGGGTTCTCACATCAAGGGGAGCTTTGCTTTAAAGAAATGAGCTAAAGCATCTTCAAATGATGTGAACACATTAATGCTTTATGTAAAAGTGGTAACCCCACTTGTGCTTAAACGATGAGTATGACCTATGATCAAATGTTCTCATTTGACTCCTAAGTCAATATACTCATATATAGATGACCTAGTCATCGCCAAATTGTGTGCTAGTAGCTAGTGTTTTGTTTGTGCATGTTTGACACATATTTTATTTGCTATCTTATTGTGTGAGCATGTTGATGCATGATTTTATCCATTCGAGGACATCCATTTGTTGCTTTGGTCTTTTGGATTTTTTTTTGACCAAATGGATGGACAAGAATGCCTAAGTTCCTCCCCTAGCTATCTATGCTTTCTTGTCTCAAACTCTATTCATGCTTATATCACAAACTTTGAACAAGACTTTTTCGATGCATCGAGTGAGGAGCACTCGAGCCACCGATCCGTCAAAAGCCTAAATTCCAAAACCTTCTAAGTACTTTCGGTCAAACCAATATACTCAAATCGGACAGATCAAATCACTTGATTGATCTAGGTTTTCACTCGGTGAAACCGAAGTTGTAAATTTCGCGGACTGGTGTGTAATCGCACGCAGCTAACCATCTCGGTCCCACCGAAGTTTTCCAACTCGTCCCACCGACACCGGCGGGTATATATACCGAGGGCAGCGCGCTGATTACTCCTTCAAACGCCTCGCCTCAAACCTTCGCTGCCGCGCCGTGGTCTCCGGATCGCCTCTCGCCGCTCGCTCAGCGCCTCCGCCATGGTCTCCATCGCCAAACGGCATCTCACGCCGCTGCTGTTAGCCAGAGTGAAGCTCCACCAGATTGGGTGAGTTTCATCCTCTCGTGCTTCAACCTCCGATTCTATGCACGATAGGTTTTGCCTAGCTTCTTGCCAAGATTGAAATCTTCCTATCCAGCAGATTAGATCATAGAACAAAATTCGAGTGAAAATTTTAGGTTAGGTTTCACGAACACATCTCGGTGTGACCGATTCTACATTCTCGATCGACCGATTTGGCTTCTCGCCATTGACCGCACTTTCGTTAAACCGAAGTTGTGCAAATCGGTAAGACCAAATGAGGATTTAGTGAAACCCTAGTGTTCTCGGCTAGATCAAACCCATTTCGTCCAACCGAAAGTGGTGTGTATGGTCTGTTTAGACACTTCGGATTCACCGAATTTTAGACTCGGTCGACCAAATGCATTCTGTGGAAACCTAAAACTAAAGTTTGAACTCATTTATTTTGCAAAATCCTCTAGCTTGTGATAACTCTTCTATTCTCGCCTATACCTATTCTTTTCACAGTGTTGTCAATATGTCTGATGCAAGTGACAGCTGAACAGGTCCGAATCACCAGCTTGAGATTCCAGAGGCACCACAAGTCCCAAGCAAGCAGTTTTTCAGATGATGGAGAGAGGAGCACCAAGTGGATTGCCTCCGCTGCCACCAGGCCAGTGAAGAAGAGGAATTTCGATGAGGAAGACTCGACTTTGTTGCAGATGAGGAGATATCTTCCAAGCCTAAGAGGAAAGTGGTTGCCAAGGGCTATCAAGGGCAACAAACAAAGAAAGGCACCAAAGAAGAGAAGAAGTCCACAGCTGCAAAGAAGCTGAGCATGGAAGAAGAAACCTCCAAAGAAGATCAAGAAAACTTCCAAGAGGAAGAGGCTAGTTCATGAAGAAGTCGATGATGATGACTCGATGAGGAAGCACCCCAGCCTCCTCGTAAGCAAAAGTTGATGGGAGATGCCATCGTAAGGTGAGCACCCACAAAATCTAAGCCATCACCAAGCAAAGGCAGCCCAAGCCAAACCTGCCGCCAAGCCAAAGAAAACTGTGAGAAACATACCTGCTTCAGAGAAGAAGAAGGACAATGTGCCACCCGCCGAATCATGAAGAGGCACATGTTTTGGTCAAGCTCGCATGTAAATTGCCACTCATAATGATGCTCATCCTCGAGCTGAAAATATGAAGGAAAGGAAGGACAAAGGTCTCTGTGCTATGGAGGCAAGTTGATCCATATGCCACCAGAGAAGAACAAATGTTGACTCAAGGTTCCACACCGAGAGCAACAAGATTTCTATGAGACAAAGGCTCATGGACAAGAAGCCAATTGTTGCCGACACCAGATATGTAGATCGGGAATACATCGACAAAGGAAGAGCACAGAGACTATTTCCCACATGTGCATGAGAGCTTCACCGCATGTGGAGTTGCTGAGTTCGTTGGTCGGTCGATCGCTTGGAATGATGAGATGATCATGCAGCTTCTATGCCACCGCACATTTCTATCCAGATGGCGTAATTGTATGGATGATGTATGACGTAGATTCTCCTCAACTGTTGAGGAATGGAGAGCGCTATTGAATGCACCAGATCAAGGGATGATGATGTTGATGTCTATGGCATTCCGAAGAAAAATCACGAGTCTATGAAGAACATGTACAATGAGGTACCTGACAAGGATGTAGAGATATGGAAGCTTGGATCAGTTTATCATCTTCAGGCAGGTCTCCCAACCACTAACACCATTCCGAGGCATACTTTGATGCCCAAGTCGAGACCACCGCATGATAAGAGGCTATTCTATCAACATGCTGCACATTCTAGATCAAGACACCTTTAAGGTGATGGACCCGATAGTAGAGACTATCAAGAGGACAACAGCAGCACTGTAAGAGGTCGTGGGTTTGCTCCGCATATTCAGATGCTCATCAATGCCAAGTTTGGCACGGACACCTACCGTTGGATAGACCCCACTTGCCACCGCAGCCCTAACATGAAGATAATGAAGTTGTGATGACCGAGGATGCTCCCACATCCGCTGAAGGACACGCTAAGTCCGGTTGCCAAACAAGCTAAAGCTGAGAAGGAAGCAGCAGAAAGCCCAAGAGCGTTGGAGAACAACTTGAAGCCACCTCAGAGAATTGAACTACGCCTGCCAAAGATAGTGCGCCTCGTGGAGAGTCTTGAGAGGATAGTTGAAGATAAGTTCCATGCTCGATGTCAAGTCGATCAAGTGCAGTGTCACCGCCAACAAGCTTGAGGCGACATCGAGGAAGCAAAGAGGAGAAGGCAGAGCTCATGAAGGAGATGGAAGGTGATCTAGTCCAGATGACTATGAGCAGCCTCGCCGCAAGGCCCACAAAGCCCAGATCACTGCTATTCCAAAGGATGCACCCTGTATACTACATCAAGACCTCCCACAGCTCCATCAGGCCCAAAGACCAGCCCAAGGTTCACTCCTCCAGCCCACAGACTTCAGCAGGCTTTTGCAGATGCAGCTATCTCCACTCCATCGACGCAGACAGAGCCGCCAGCAGAGTCCCTAGTGACGATTAGCTCTATACCTTTCGAACTTTTGGTAACTTGTTGCCAAAGGGGAGAAATTGTATAGATCATAGGACTTCGAGAGAGAGAGTGCTCTTTTTGCTCTTTCGCTTATGCGGTTTTCCTTGAGATACTTTTGAGTTCTTCGAGACATTTCGTGTGTTTGATACTACGCTTGTTTCTATCTTGATGAGTGCTTGATCATACTATGCTTAATGTGTGCTTAATGCTTATCATATTCTATTCATATCTTGTATGATCACTTACTCATGTCTTGGTGATTGGGTGCATGTTATTCATTCTTATCATTTTGCGCTTCCACCAAGATGTATGTGACATGGAAGAGTGACCCATGATCCTAATCGATTGTGCATTTGCATTCAAACGCAAATCTTAAATAATGCACAAATTTAGGGGAGCTCTTGCTTATCACATACTTCTCAAAGCTTAATTATGTTATTCATTGATTATATCATTTGTCGGTTTTGATCTATATGTTGTCATCAATTACCAAAAGGGGAGATTGAAAGTGCAACTAATCCCGGGTGGTTTTGGTAATTAATAACAACATATATATCATTGAACTAATTATTTCTTGAGAATATTTTAGAAAGTTCAAGGATATGGGTATGGCAATGACCGATGATGTGGACCCTCAAAATGCTAAGGAAAACATTGGCAAAAGCTCAAGACTTATTTTTGGTTTAGTGATCCAAGATCACATTGAGTCCATAGGAAAGCCAATACTATTAAAAGGGATGAGGTTATGATGATGATCCGTTGTCAAAGTGCTTAGTGATTTATCTCTCAAACTATCAGCAATCTTTCATTCCAACATAAACCCATAAGTAATCTCGGTCCCACCGATTCCATAAACTCACCACACCGAGATGAACCACCTCACCATATAGCCCAAACCCTAGAATTTCGGATTTTCCGATTCCAAACTCGGTCTTACCGAATTGGTGTTGCCAAGCTTCAGAACCTTCAGACTCAAATCGGTGTCACCGAGATGAGAAAGTCGGTCCCACCGAGATTGGCAAACCCTAGACTTTGGAAGAATCGGACTAACCGAGATTGTATTTTCGGTCCCACTAAAATCCCAACGCTCACAAGATTTGAACTTTCGGTCTCACCGAGTTGTCAACTTCGGTCCGACCGAGATTGGTCAAATGTGTAACGGTTGGATTTTGTGTGGAGGCTATAAATACCCCTCCACCTCCTCTTCATTCGTGGAGAGAGCCATCGTAAAGAACTACCACTCCTACCTTACATTTCTCGAGAAGAAAACTACCTACCCTTGTGTTGAGATCAAGTTGCTCCACTCCCACCATATGAAACTTGATTTCTAGCCTTCCCAAGTTGCTTTCCACTCAATCCTTTCTTCCACCACAGCCAAATCAAGGAGGAGAGTTGAGTGTTGGGGAGATTATCATTTGAAGCACAAGAGCAAGGAGTTCATCATCACCAACACCATCTATTACCTTTTGGAGGGTGGTGCCTCCTAGATTGGTTAGGTGTCGCTGGGAGCCTCCGCAAGATGTGGAGTTGAACCAAGAAGTTTGTAAGGGCAAGGAGATCGCTTACTGTGAAGATCTACCCGAGTAAGGCTAGTCCTCCGTGGACGAGGCCATGATGGCATAGACAAGGTTGCTTCTTCGTGGACCCTTCGTGGGTGGAGCCTCCGTGGACTCTCGCAGCTGCTATTCTCCGTGGGTTGAAGTCTCCATCAACGTGATTGACGATAGCACCACCTATCGGAACCACGAGAAAATCTCCGTGTTCCAAATTATGCTTGCTCTTCTCCACCTCTTATTTACTACATGTGCAATTTACTTTCCGCTGCCATAACTCTAGAATTGCATGTGTAGGGTGATACTTGACTTGGTCATCATTGTGAACTTGCTAAAAACTTGCCCTAATCAAAAGGCTAAACTTTTAAGTTGTCAAGTAGTCTAATCACCCCCTCTAGACATACTTCCGATCCTACAGCTTAGCTTGACCAAGCAGGAAATCGGGGCACGAGGATTTGCCTCCTCCAAGACAAAGATGTGGGAGCGAACGACGAGACCCACCAGCAGATTGAAGCTGCAAGGGTTGGTGCTTGCTATGGTCAAGAATCTTATTCGTCTGGAGTCGGCCGAGAGCACACCAATAACTACCACACATCAACAAGCATGTGTGGAGACCACCACCCGCCACGCAATTACTTAGCCTCAGAGTGCCGGGTGAGAGCAAACAGACTACATGATGAAGGGGGTGCAATAGTATCAAGGTGATGTAATTTCTCCTCAGAGAATGTAGAATGGATGATGAGACGGAGGTCGACCCTATGGATTACCTCAATACAAACGCTGATGATCGTGACATAGATATGATGAGTCAACCATATGACAAATCGGGCTATTAGCTTGCTAATGAGGATATGGATGATATGCCCGGCAGGGTCGTACTATGGATTGCAAAAGTCTCTCTTCATAAAATCCTCACAGACACGCTCAAGATGCCGCCAACACAGTGCTCAACTAGCCGTCGGGAAGCTGCCCGCCACTTAACACCTATGGGACCGAGCCCTTGTCTCAGGCGGTACGAGGGCGGAGGGAGCACGTAAGAGCAGATCAGAAGCGAGCATCGCTGGCAGTTTTACCAGTTCGGGCCGCGATGGATGCGTAAAACCCTACTCCCGCCTTTGGTTTGTATTGAGCTTGGGAGCTTGAAGATCTACAAGACGCCTACACCGAGCGCCGAGAGTTGTCAAGGTTTCAACCCCTCCACGCTGTGCATGGGCCTCCTTTATAGTGCAAGCAGTCACCGACAGTGTTAACGAGGAGAAAAAAGGGTAAAACATAAAAGAGATGGTAGTTGAATAGTGCGAACAAAGGAGCTAAGGCGTGAACAAAGGGTCGCTACCTACTTTGATACAGGGGGGACAAGGGCATTTAATGCCCGCCGCCATGACCAAAAGTTCCCGCCTTGTGTCTCCGCTCGCCACGCGGCGATGGATCCACCACCGTGGAGTGCCACCGTGTCCCCTGTGCTGCACGTCCATCCGCCACGCCCCTAGAAAGGCCCTGTGGCTTGGCTGCAGGCCGATGAGCTGAGAGCGGGCACACAACAGAACTCTCCCGGCAAGCACCTTGCCGGGTCTTGACTTTGCCGCCCGGATCTTGCCGGCTCAGAACTTGTCGCCCCCTGCCCTCGCCGGACGCATATAGCGCCGAGGCGCGGTCTTCTATGATGTAATCTTTCTAGTCTTCCCGGCGAAGCCCTCTTGCTGTGGCCTTGCGGAGTGATGTAACCTTGAGCTCGAACGGCTTCCCGCAAACTCCGCTTGCCGGGGTCTCGATCTTCGCCTTGTATATTTCGCCTTTGAATGGTTTGACATGGAGCAGAAGGTTTTCGGCGAAAGCACGCGGTAAACCCGCCGCTGGAAGTCAACGCGCAGATGCACGTTGGGGTACCGAGGTACCCCTACCTTAGTACACCGACAGAGCCTCCGGCCCGGGCTACATGGTGCCGAAAGGCTGTTGGGCCAGCCCAAAATAAAGGCACGGCACATCGCGCCCACGGCGCTTAATCCAATCCACTCAAGATCCGCCAGATCCTCGTGAATTCGCACGCTGCCGATTATGGGCGTCAGGATGGGACGTGCCCACGCTCTTTTAATGGAAAGAGCGAACGCCCCCACTTCCCCATAAAGCAGAGAAGCAGTGAGCGGTTCCTTCCTTCGCTTTCATTGCATCCTCTCCTCTTCCAGAGATCCCTTTGTGCTCCGCCTCCACATCTCCTCCGCCGCCTCTCTGCGCTCAAGCTTGGCGCCAGCCGATCTTCGTCCTCCTTCCTCGCCCCCCGCCATGGCCTGAAGACCGAGAAGGGGAAGGCGGAGAAGACCAAGAAGGAGAAATCGAGCAAAGCGCGAAGCTTGCCTTTGCTGCGGAAGCGGAACTGTTTTCGCCATGCGGCTCAGCGCCAAGGAACTCTGCTGAACAACATTACCTGCTCGGGCCAAGGAGACCAAGGCGCATCCTCGACCAGTAGCTTATCCTCGCCGCTGCCAAGGACAACTATCCCAAGGATACTATTTCTTCGCAGCCTTTCTTCCACCGCGGTCTTCTGCCTCCTTTTTCCAATTTCTTCTGCGCGACATCATGCACACATACGGCTTCCACCTTCTTGATTTCACCCCCAACGCCATCCTCAATGGCGGTTTTCGCACACATGTGCGAAAACTTCATAGGAATACACCCAAACGTAGCGCTTGTTTAGGCACTTCTTCACTCCTAGAGCAGAGGCCGGGCGCCTCTCCGGAGGAATTTCTTGGGTTTTTCGTCCAACAAGAAGGAGTCAGATTTGCCGGGAGCTCCACGGCAAGTGGGAGGAGGGCGGCAGATCGGTGCCGGATCGCTGAAGACGAGCCGCAGCATTTCATCAAGCCACCAGACAACTCCTATCGTGCGGGCAGGGACTGGAGCGAGCTGGATCCGGACGACGCTAAGCTTCAACATCGCTTCTCATCCGGATTCTTCGCTCGGATTGCAAGGCTGTCCGCTTCTGTGGTAGGCGCAGACTTCCTCCGCCGCATTGCCCTCTCCAAGACAGAAAAGGCCGCCTGGGAGTACGGCACCGCAGCGGATATAATGAGGCTGCGCCCGGCTGAACTTCAACTTCACGACGCCGGAGCTGAAGGGGATGGTCCGGAACTCTTTAAATATGACCCGCCCATCCAGAGTGGTTCGACTCCCCGGGAGTGGTGCCCTCTCGCAACAAAGACAGCTCAGATCGCTTTTGCGCCTATGATGCCCAAGGCAGGATTCGCGACGGCGCGGACCAAGACGTGGATTCCGCCTAGTCCATCGGGACATTCTCGGCTTCGACAACCTTGTGGAGGTGGCGAAGAACAAGGATGACATCAAGGAGCATACGGGGACACCACCACCAAGAGCTTGCATACATAGCTTCGGTTGAAGAGGCCGCAGCCAGCGAGCGGCAGGGATTTTGATATACACTGATGAAGCGTAGGCTGCGGATGCGCCCCGCCAAGCGAGGAGGCGGAGATCCGCAGATCGCTGCAACTTCCTCCCGACGTGTTTCGCCGGGTCCTCTTCGAGGCACTCCGGATCTTTGAATTGCGCCGAGGTCATGCGTAAGAGGTGGCGCCGCCGAGGGAATGAGGCGCCTGCAGTAGCGAGGCGCCGGAAGGAGCGGGAGGCGCCGGAAGGAAAGAGGCCGCAGCACAGACGCCGGGCCCAAATGAGCCAGCCCGGGAGGAGGAGGAGGAGGACGCCGAGGCCGCCGAGGACACCGGCGGTCCACTGAGTTTCACGCCAACGACCTCTCTCGCTGCCGGAGACCTCCCCACCGGGCAAGCCCTAGGCGTTTTCCATCAAGCGCCTGCAAGGCGGCGAGGAGGAGCGAGGGCGCAGGCCCCGGCAACAACCAACTCACGCCGGCAGCAAGAAGCTTCCGGGAAGCTGCTGGCGCCGAGAGCGACCGGCGACCAGCCACGGCGGAAGCGCTCAAGGCAGTTACGGCAGAGGCGCCTGCAGGTCGGGCGCCAAGCGGACAGGAGTCTTCGAGCGGAGCGGCGGCCTCCGCCTGCCTGGCCCCAAGCTGCCACGGCAGGCTGGGTCTGGGCTGCCTCAGCCCCCAGCCTGGGACCGCCAAGCGCCTGAGGAGTTCGCCCCGCCTCAAGCAACGACGCGCCTGTGTGGAGTATGACTCTCCGCCTTTGAGCGAAGACGCACGAGGAGGAACAGGAGTAAGCATCCGAGATCTTCATCTTCTCAAATTTCGCTTTGATCATTGTTGATGCTAATCTTGTTTCTCATGTTGATTTCAGACCTTGCCCAACAATGGTTAGCTGGCCAAGGTGCCCGTGGTCAAGTCAGCGACGACTACCGCCGGCACAAGCATCAGGACGTGGACGCAGCTTGCTTGCTTGGACCCGAGCTAGTTCCCGAGGAGCAGCCTCAACCGCAGCCCCCCAACAGAAGTCCGGTTCTCAGACTTTCGCCGCCGTGGTTTGAAGATTTTGGTCTTGTACTAATGCCTTGATGTTTTTGTCTTGACTTGTGCAGAGGTGGAGCCACAGCGGCAGGAGCGCCCGGGAGGTCGCCCCGAGGAGCCGCAGGTCTCGCCTGCCCCCGCCAAGGCCGAACTCCCAGGGAGAGCACTCCGCCAAGGGCGGGTATTCCGCCGAGGGCGAGCAGCCCGGCGAGGGCGGCCACTCCGCCAAGTGCAGCCTCCTGGCCGAGGGAGCCCGCCACGACGACGCCCGCCAAGGTAGGTTCTCGCAACTTGTCTTCTTGGCGTTGTCTCTTTTGGATATTTGCTTGAACTTTTGCTTTTTTCTTTTTTCTAGATCCCCCCCCCGAGCAGTGATGGAGACAGAAGTCATCGCTATTGAGGAGGAGGGCGCGCAGGCGGCGGCGGCGACGCCTGCTGCCGAGGATGCGGCGGAGCTGCCGAGCTGTTGCGCAAGAGACGCCTCGGCCATGGACGTTAGCGGTCGGGAGGAGGACGGCGATCTGACCGCTGCCCGGAGGCGGCGGGAGCATCAAGTGCTGCACTGTCGCCGACCCTCCGCCGAGAGGAGCAGTCCGCTACTACTTGAAAGCCCCCAACGGGCGCCTTCATCCAGTGCCGTGGGGCTCTTCATCGCGAAGCTCCCCGTGGGAGGGCGAGGCCTTGATGGGGAGGTCTCGCCCGCTGGGCTTGAAGATCGCCGAGGGACTCAAGGAGCGACGGGCCCGAGGAGGAGAAGCTGCTTCACCAGCTCCTCGCCCTTACCGGCCAGCAGCGGCTCGCTCGGGAGGCCTCGCCGCCAAGGCCGCCGAGGAGATGGAGAAGGCGCGGCGAGCTCAACGCCAACCAGTGCTGCTCTCCGAGGTGGCGGAGGAGCGCAAGCGACTCACGGGAGTATCAAGAGTGGTTGCCGGAGAAGGCCGAGGCCGAAGAGCAAGCAGCGCTCGCCGGGTGGAGCTGTCCCGAGAAGGAGATCTCGCCCAATGGAAGGTCAACCCGATTCCCACGAGGAAGACCTTACCGCTTAGGGAGCAGGCCTTGGCGGGAACTCAAGGAGGCGAAGCCGCCATGGCCGCCAAGGAGACCGCCAAGGAAGAGCTTGCCGCCAAGGTCGCGCAGCCGGAGGAGTTGCTGGGCAGCGTGGAGAAGGTCGCCGCCAACACGGGCGCGAGAAGGACGCCCACACCAACTCGGAACTCCAAAAGTGCCTTTCCAAGAAAGGCGACGAAGTTGAAGGCCGCCAAGGACTCCATCGAGGATCTTGAGCTGAAAGTTCTCCACGCCAGGGACTCGCTGACGCCGCCTGGATCGGAGACCAAGTTGAAGGAGGAGCTCCGCAAGGAGCGAACTTTGTGGACAGCGCCACAAAGCAGCCGAGCACTTCGCTGCATCACTGCTGAGGTATGGACCGAGGACTTGGTGTCTTGTGCGTCCGACATTGACCAGAGTCTGGCGCCAAGCCGGAGCATCTCATCTACTCCCGGATCCAAATCTCCTCCCAACCAGCCAAGCTCAGCCTCTTCTTCAGGGGGATCGCGCCGCCCTTGCAAATCTATGAAGAAGATCCCGCAAGAACTCGCCGAGGAGACTCGCGCTTGTGCATCGGGAACCATGGAGCGCAGGCCGACGAAGATTGTATACCGCATCCCGCATAAACCTCACCAACATTCTTCGCAGCTTGCCGGCCGACGCGTAACATGGAGGCTCAAGGAGCAGGTCGCCCACATCATTGCTAAAGTGAACAAGATCTCTGTGGTGGAGGGCGCTGCCAGAGACTAGGCCTCCTTTATCTTTATCTCTTTTGTTGCTGCATAGGGTGTTATGGACTCATTAGTCATCGCGACAAGTTATTCCTTGTAAGATATTATCTTTATTTTGATCAATAGATGCAGTGTTATCTCCCTTGTTCTCGATCCTCAACTTTGTATGCTTCAACCCTACGCTTCTAGGAACTTGCCGGCAGGGGTCCTTTAGCCGCCGCGCCGAAAGTGTCCGAACTCAAGCAGCCCGCCGTTAAGGTCTTACCGCAAGCAACCTTGTCGCTGGTTAGTCGCAACGCACTTAGCTTGTCGAGCGGACTCAAAACTAAACAAGGGCGCTGACACTTGTCGCAGCTCACTTAAATCGCTGAGCGCGTGCTCAAAACAAGATAAGGGTGCGGCTATCCACGGGTAGGTTCCTCCGCCGACAGTGTTTTCCATACAAAGTGTGGTTATTCAAGGAAGGCAACTTAAAATTTAAAATTTTGAACTGCTCAAATTCTAAAATCTTAGCTGCGGATCTCGTGGCGTTCTCCGCAAGTTTCTTTTCTTGAACAGCACTTGGTTCATCCTCCATTTTCCCCGCAAACTTGTGCGCGAGGAACGCTCCTTCCGCTTAAGAGGCAAGGAAAGAGAAGAGGGAAACAAGTACATGGCCTTTCGACGTGCTATTGCTTACCGGATATATGTGTCGCACAAGAGATGCCAAATAACACATGCAAATAGCAAAGAAAAGCATGGGAAAGGCAACTAGCAAAACACAAAAACTTTATCGATGCACGGTCTCTCGCCCCGCTTTGTACAAAGGGTTACATGCAACAGCGGCAAAGCTTGTACAAAGGTGGTTGTCGAGCGGATCACGCAACCGCGCTTTATGGGTGAAACTTGCGAAGATGCTCTATGTTCCGTGAGTTGCTCACCGGTAAGCCTTCGGGTCTCGAGGCGGACAGCACTGGCCTCGTGACTTGTCTCACCCGATAAGGGCCTTCCCACTTCAAGGCCAACTTGTTGGAATTTTGGCGGATCGAACACGCCAAGAACAAGGTCGCCTTTCCTCGAGACTCCTGGCTTTGACCTTGCGGCTATGGTAGGGCGCAAGGCCTGCTGGTATCGAGCAGCTCAGACAAAGAGCTCGAGACGCCCCTCCTCAAGGAGCAATGCATCATCTTGCCGCAGCTGCTCTTGCTCGAGCTCATCATAAGCGAGCACTCGAGGAGATCCGTGATACGAAGTTCCGTGGGGAGAACGCCTCGCTCCATAGACTAGAGCAAAGGTGTCCGTCCGGTGGCTCGATTTGGTGTCATTCGATTGACCAAAGAGCCGCCGTAGCTCCTCTATCCAATTTCTTCCGCACTCAAGCAAGTTCTCGTCGAAAGTTCTTGTCTTGAGTCCGCGAGCACTTCAGCATTGGCCCTTCTCGCTGACCGCTGTCTCGGTGAGCAACGGAAGCGAAACAGACTTGGCGCCAAGGTCTTGGACGATCGCATGAAGGTGCGATTAGTGAATTGTGTACCGTTGTCGCGATAATCCTCGTTAGGGATCCCAAACGGCACACAATCGATCCAAGAACTTGACCGCCGATTGTGTTGTCACCTTTCTCGCTGGCTCCACTTCGCCACTTTGTGAACTTGTCGATTGCTACATACAAGTACTCAAAGCCCCGACAAAGACGAGGAAGGGGCCGAGATATCGAGCCCCTGCACCGAGAAGGGCCAGACAAAGGGATTGTTTGGAGAGCTTGAGCCGGCCGATGAATCTGCTTTGCATGGAATCGCACGCTCACACTTGGTTACTAGTGCGCTGCATCTTGGAGGGCTTTTGCCAAAAGAACCCTTGCCGAAAGCTTTCCGCAAGCCGCTTTGCACCAATGTGGTGGCCGATATGCCTCCAGTATTTCGCCAACAGCTTCGCCCATCTTCCCGGAGATGCACTTACCGACACCATTGAGCCTTCTTCCGCACAGCCGTTATCCACTTAACCGGTACATACTTGATCGTCTGGGTTATCTTCTCTATTTCTTCCGGTCGCCGGAAGTTCTCCGCTTTGCAAAAAACGGACGATCTGCCGCGCCCATGCCGGAGCTTGGGGATCAACGGCAAGGACTAAAGGCATGAGGGTCAGCTGGGAACCTCACTTCTACGGCAAGAACCTCTGCTCTCGCCGAGTCGAAGGTCCTCGGCAAGCTCGCCGGGCGAGGCTTGTCGGGAACACTTGTTTCAACCGTACAGATCCGAGGATCCGCAGGAGCAAACTGTTCCTCGCTTTCGGTCGCTGATCTTGGGGACCTTGGCGGCGGCCTCAGGGAGACCCGCCGCAAGTAGTCGCCGGAGACCAACTTTCTTTCTTGACTGCCCAATTGATGGCGTGACGGATGGTTGAGTCAGCTTGAGCAAGAAGGTCCCCGTTCCCATGTGTGTAACTTCATCAAGCACACTTTGAAAGGCTATCCGCGATTTCATTCTCGAGCTCGACGGCTCCATCTCGCAAACCTTCAAAGCGCCTCAAGCTTCCTCACTTCATCGACATAAGCTTCCATCAAAGGGCCTGATAGCTCTTGTTAACTTGCCGACCACCAATCGAGAATCTCCCCGCGACAATCAACTTCCCGATCCCAAGTTCGCCGCAAACTCGAGGCCGGCGAGCAAACCTTCATATTCAAAGAAGGTTGTTTGTCGCTTGTTCTTTGGGAAGTGCATCCGATAACATACTTGAGGTGCTCTCCGTGGGCGCTGATGAGTACCACGCCGCACCGGCGCCTTTGCAGCGAGAAGGCACCATCAAAGTACATTACCCATTCACTTGTCGCTTCTTGTACGGGTGTACTTGTTTCTTGACTTCTTCATCGGGCGTTGGGGTCCACTCGCTATAAATTCTGCCAAAGCTCGGCTCAGATGGTTGAAGTACTTTCAAACTTGAGTCCAAAGCTCGACAGCCCAAAGGCCCACTCAACGATCCCGCCTGCTGCTTCCGAAGTTGTGCAATGTCCTCTTCAAAGGAAAGCGAGTGACCATCGTTATCTCGCAGTGCTCGAAGTAATGGCGCAGCTTTCGAGGCCATGAGGAGGCCGAAGCAACTTTGCACACCGTAGTATCTTGATCTAGCCCCCGGAGAAGGGAACTTACAAAATACACCGGCGCTGCACCATCTTCTTCTCGCACCTCATCCTGCTCCTCGCAGAGTTGTCCTTGTCGGGCCAGAGCTTGTCGGAGTAGCCCCCGCTTGTCGCCGACTCGCTTGTCGGTGGTGTAGCCTCCTCGCCGGACTCTCTCCACATTAACGCAGCACTAACCACTGGTTGGTTGCCGCCAGGTACAGCAAAGAACTTCTCCCGTGGTCTAGGTGCGACAAGTATTGGGGTGGAGGATAGGTACTGCTTAAATCTCAGCAGCACGCCTCCGCTTCCTCGAGTCCACTTCATGGGACCCGCCCTTCAAGATTTTGAAGAAAGGTAGGCGCTGCTCGCAGACTTTGAAATGAACCTACCGAGGGCAGCCACACAACCCGCAAGCCTTCTCGACATCCTTGACTCGCTTCGGGCTTCGATCCGCTCAATGGCTTTAATCTTGTCGGGTTGGCTTCAATCCTCTCAGGATTAGAAAGAACCCGAGAAGTTTGCCGAGGGAACTCCAAAGACGCACTTCGGGGTTCAACTTAAGTCAGATCTTGCGCAGTTTCAAATGTCTCTTCCAAATCTTGAATCAGCAGATCTTGTTTTTGCTCTTCACCACTATATCATCCATGTAAGCCTCTACATTTCGTGGATCTGCGGGCTCAAAAGCAAAGATACACTACCCTTGCAAATGTTGATCCCGTGATTCTTCAAATCCAAATGGCATGCGATGAAGCAATAAGTGCCACATGGAGTGATAAATGCGCTTTCTTCATCCTCTTGGCCATAAAGATCTCGGTGATAGCCTCGAGTATGCATCAAGAAAGCGCAGTAGCTCACATCCCAAGAGGAGTCAATAACCGGTCAATGCGCCGCAAGGAATGGATCCTGGGACATGCTTTATTCACATCGGTGAAGTCTATACACAGCCTCCATTTCCGCTGGTCTTGCGCGACGACGACCGGGTTTGCTAACCACGCCGGATGGATCACACTCTAACTAGGCCTGCTGCTCTAGCTTGATTTCTTCGCTGATGAATTCTGGCGCCCACGGCTTGCTTCCTCACTTTTTGCTTGATGGGTCACAGATGAGGGCAAACAGCAAGCTTGTGCTCAATCACCTTCCCTGGAACACCGGGATGTCGATGGTTGCCATGCAAACACATCGACATTCGCCCGCAGGAAGGCAACGAGCCGCTTCCTATTTGTCGTCAAGTGTGGCAATCGATGGTGAAGGTACCACCGCTGCCGCCCTCCTTGGCGACACCTTCTGGTTGCCGGCGGAGCGGCCATTCCTTTTTACTCTTGCCGGTGGAGCTCGACGGACGCCTCGACGGCAGCGCAAAGACCAAGAGGTGCGTTGTCGAGTGGGCCCCGTGAGCACTTGCCGGACTTGGTCTTCGCTTTCTTCCCCGGAGCTTCAGCCGCGTGTATTCTTATCGGCCGTAGCTGCCGTGATCCCGGTAGATCTTGTCGGTGCAAACAAGCGCATCCTTCTTGTCGCTGCGGATGTGATGACGCTTTGTCGCCCCGCATCTTGAGTACGCTAGGCATAATGGGAAGCTGCCATGAACTTGGCGAGGGCAGGACGGCCGAGTATTCCATTGTATGGCAACGGAATATCGGCGACGCCGAAAGTGATGCGCCAGTCCTGAAATTGAGCTCCCCGCCAAAGGTCACCGCAGAGTGATCTTTCCTTGGGCTTGCTCCGCCCCGGTTGATTCCTTGAAAGAACCGTCTCTTCGAGCTCGCCATCCGAATTTGGAGTTTCTTGATCACAAGCAGAGAGATCAAGTTCAGCCCGCCCCGCCACAACTAACATTTTGGTGACCTTGAGGTTGCGGATGGTGGGCGAGACCAGATCGGAAGCACCCGACCGCGATGGTGCGGCCGTGGTGATCTCAAGATCAAAATGATGGGCGGTTGGACCATTTGAGGAGCTCATGGCTCCACGGGCGGCCACGATTCACCTCACGCACCCACCGCTTTAGCCGGGCGGTGGAGGTGTGCGAGAGGCGCCACTGCCGACGCACAGACCTCCGTGGCCTTCCGAACTCCCCGCTGTTATCCTCATCCTCCATGTCTTCATCGCCGCCTTCTTCATCCTTGTCGCGCCCCGGAGGTCGATCACCTTGCCGCCGCTTGGCCTCGCCAAGGCCCTCCCCGCCATTGAACGCCGCTTGCTCGGTTCTCTCCGCCACCTTGGGCCTTCTCCTTGTCGCGCTCAGATTAGCTTTTTGCTCTCGACGAGATACTCGACGGGCTGGCGCTTGGAGAGATCGTGGGCCCTTGGTGCGTGGATTTTGCAAGATTGCTTGTCGAGCCGTCCCCGCTTGTCGGTCGGCTGCACATAGGCAGTTTCTTGCCGGAGCCGCCAATTTGGTTTGCTTGGCGGAGCCTCCTTGCCGGGCTTCACGACGGCAAGCACCTCTTTTCTTGTTCTTCCTTCGTTGTTCCGCCGCCGCTCTTTTCTGTCCGGGCGGCGCTGTCATTGCCGCTTCCTCCTCAAGGCCAAGATCCTCCCCGGGAGTCTCCTCCTCTTCCGCTGGCGCACTTATCAGCCGCAGCATAGAGCTCACGACATCCCGAATCTTGGTCATCGCCATCTTTCACGCGATGCGGCGGTTACGCATGTTCGTGGAACGCTACCGATAACCGCGCAGGTGGACATCAGGGATGTTGTGCGCACACGGCTGACCTAGCTGCTGATATACTTATGCAGGATTCTCCTTCCTTCGGGCCAAAATGTGGAGATCGCTTCCCGTCAGGGGTTTGTGGCCAAAGGAAGGCGCCCAACAAACCGATGGCAAAGGTCTGCCCAAGAAGAAATGGAGCTTCCGGCAAGTGCATAAGCCAAGAACGTAACGCTCGCTTAAGCACGAAGCGGGAAGTAGTTCGCCAGATCTTCGCCGCGCTTCGCAGCTCGCACCGCCGCGATGGTGTAGACACCGAGGAATTCGAGGGTGCGCCTTGTCGCCGATTCCCAGACGCCAGCTTGAAATTCTTCATGCTGGGCCATCGACGCGCATACCGCGGGTGAACGCAGGGCAGCTCGCCAGCGACGGCAAGTCGCCTGTTCACCGGGCGCTGGCCGACAGCTGCTCCTACTGAACCGATTGTCGCCGAGCTTTGCCGGGCGCTTGATTGTGGTCCGAAGCGTTTCTTGTCGCCGGTCGCCGAGGACTCGGCGTTGATCCTGCTGAGCTCGCTGGATCCGACGATGCTGCATGGAGCCGCTGCCGGCGCGTTGTTCCGCGGGCGGCGCTTTTTGCTTCGCGGCGGGAGTGCATGGTGGTTGCACTTCGCGGTCTTGTCGCTGCCGGCCTTCGCTTTTCAGGGCTTTGCCGCGCCGCGAGGTCGCCGCGCCGCCGTGAAGAGTCGTTGTGGGCGAAGGCGATCGTGCTCGATGGTAGCCTCTAGTCTTCGGCCTTGTCCGGCCGAGGGAAGTCGAGAGCAATTGCGCCTTGCGAGCGTCGCGGAGTGGCGGGAGCGGGGCGAGCGGTGCGAGGAGCGGATATGCTCGACTCCTAACAGCTAGAAGGAGCAGGGTCCGCCGCGCGCCTTCGCTTTGTTTGTGTCCGGACGTGGTCCCGAGCATCCCGGAAGCCCGGCAGGCTTGCTCAGAAAGCGGATACCACCTCCCGTGGTATGGCGCTGCTGGGTTGTCGCGGCCGAGATGGACGCGGCGCGGTCCACGGAGACCGAGGCGCCGTCATCCGCTCTTGTTCTTGATTCGGTGGCGCCAGTGTCCTCGCCGCGACCACCTTCCGGGACGGTTTCTCTCCGCCCACCGCTGGCCCGGCGGCGGATGAGACGCAGACGGGTTCGCAACCTCCGCCTTCTTCTTCGGGCCATGGCGCAATTGTTGATGAAGTTGCCGGCGAAACGGAGAGGTTGATGAAGAACGCGCTCGCTGAACGCCGGATCAGGTCCGCGACAACCTCGACGCCTTTACCGGGCGCCAAAGATGTCGGGAAGCTGCCCGCCATTTAACACCTATGGGACCGAGCCCTTGTCTGTGGCGGTACGAGGGCGGAGGGAGCACGAAGAGCAGATCGTGAGCGAGCACGCCGGCAGTTTTTACCTGTGTTCGGGCCGATGGACGCCAGAAACCCTACTCCCGCTTTTGGTTTGTATTGAGCTCGGGAGCTTGAAGATCTACAAGACGCCTACACCGAAAGCGAGAGTTGTCAAGGTTTCAACCCCCTCCACGCAGTATGGGCCTCCTTTATAGTGCAAGGGTCACCGACAGTGTCAACGAGGAGAAAAAAGGGTAAAACGAAAAGAGATGGTAGTTGAATAGTGCGGAACAAAGTGGAGCTACAAAGGCGTGAACAAGTGGTCGCCACCTACTTTGACAAATGGGGACAAGGCATTTAATGCCCGCCGCCGACCCCAAAAGTTCCCGCCTTGTGTCTCGTCCGCTCGCCACGGCGATGGATCCACCACTGCGGAGTGCCACCGTGTCCCCAGTCGCACAACTTATCCGCCACGCTGCCCCTCGAAAGGCCCTGTATGCACGCTGCGGGGCCGATGAGCCGGAGCGCTGGCACACAACAAGAACTCTCCGGCAAGCACCTTGCCGGGTCTTGATTTTGCCGCCCGGATCTTGCTGGCTCAGAACTTGTCGCCTCCCCGGATTCTCGCCGACGCATATAGCGCCGAGGCGCGTCTTCTATGATGTAATCTTTCTAGTCTTCCGGCGAGCTCCTCTTGCTGTGGCCTTGCGTGAGTAATGTAACCTTGAGCTCGAACGGCCTTCCCGCAAACTCCGCTTCGCCGGGTCTCGATCTTCGCCTTGTATATTTCTGTCTTTGAATGATTTGACATGGAGCAGAAGGTTTTCATGAAAGCACGCGGTAAACCCCGCCATGAAGTCGTGAACCGCCTGCGTACAAGTTAGTACCGAGGTACCCTACCTTAGTACACCGACACTAGCCGGGCGCGAGGGTCGTGATAAGATTTAGCCCGGAACACTTTGGGCCGGGTTAAGGAAGGGTCTCAAGGTGTGCCCAAGAAAAGGAGAGGAAGAGATCGGGAAGGTAATCGCTTCCAAACAAGCCAGAGCACACAGCGAGCTGTAAGATGCATTCAAGAGCGTACCGTGAAAGGTGCGGCACATAAATTCCATCTCACGGGCGAAGCCGATGCTACCGCCAAAACCGCCGGAGGCACTATCGGGATCTCGTGAGATCGCACGACCATGTGCCGCCGACCGAGAAAAGCCTACTAGCCTCAAAGGATCCGTGATATCCGGACATACGCGCTCGTGTGCCCGAGGGAAGTGCTACGACACACACGGCCCACGGAGGTGTTCTTCCCGCGTTTGACCATATCTTTGAGATAGTTTCTAAGGCGGCTTGATTTTACTATCGTCCGCTTTTTATGCTACATATGAGTCTGGCTATGAAGAGTGAAGAAGTCTCGCAAATCTGTGTGGCGGATCCGCATTACATACACGAAGTCTTTCTTGAGTCTCTATGACTTTGAGCGTGAAACTGCTAGGGAGTACCTCCAAAACTTCATGGTATGTATTAAGGACCGGAAATTGTCCTCGTGCCTTATCATCCAAAGTAAGTCGTTCTCGACAACCCTTTCAGACATTTCAATCATTCCTTCTCTCTCATATGGGGAATAATTTGAGGTGTCTTTTCCTCAAAGCAACGGGCGCTACCGCCTTATCGTTTTTTACCCGCAAGTCTCCCATGCCGTATTTTGACCCTTCCAGAGACTACGAGAAAAGGACTACACCCACATAATGAATATTCTAGATGATGCTCTCCAAGGCTTCAATTTTAGAGGTGGCCACGCGCATATCAAGAAACAAAGGAATAATAAGATGGGTTTCACAGATAAAACTAATCTTCTCCTCGCATCCATGTCCCAAAACCAAGCAAGAAGGATGGATTCTACATCGCCCATCTCATGATTCAGCTCAACACGGATCACCTAAAGCTTCGATTAACAAGAGAATGATGATCATATCCACAAGTGGCTAGAATCTCATGGAGAAGCTTAATTATAAACTTAGAGATGACTTTTCGCATCCAAAGCGACATTGCGCGATCATTATGAAAGAAGTCGTCGATGAGAAGGGGATGTTCCACCACGGCCCTATATCGCGAATCGACGTCTCAACTCGTGATAGGCATGCAACGCCTAGACCTCACGCTGCTCAAGAAGCTAGGTTCGCCCTCGATGATATGGAAGGATGGAACTTCTAGTGATTTATGATGCCGATGATGATGATATGTATCGCTGAACTTGTATACTTTTTGTAGCGATGAAACTTTGTGATGTCCACGGTCCTCGCCGTAACTTTGCGTAACGCCACATTGTTAGTTTGCGCATTTATGACTCGCACTTAGTTAATTAATTTGCATATCGTATATGTTGCATCTAGTTGCTAACCTTTCTTTTTTGGTGTTGCTCTAGTATATTTTGTTGCATATATATATGATTGTACATCCTCTTCATGAACATGCATCTCTAACAGTACCTAGTTTCTTGATGGCTAGATGGAAATGCTATGTCGGGTACAAAGGAAGGTTCCGGGTGTACAACTAGTGGGCATGAGTGTCAAAGTAAGTGAATGGGTTCACGGCGCTTAGCCATAAAGGCTTCAAAAGGCATAAGAAGGAGAAGCTAGTTACTTGAGGTTCAAGATAGCGAGAGAGGACTCAGAATCGCCACCTCATGTATCGTGATAGTTCCGCCTCACTCATAGTGATAGCACTTCTTGCATATACCTTTGTTTAGATGGATGACGTTGTTGTAGTTGCAAGTATTCAAGACTTGCATGTATTGCTATTTTCTAGATGATGACAAGATATCACTTTGTGTTGATGATGATTATGATGAGACTATTTGTATCTACATGCTATGATTACATTTGTGGTCTCGCAGCATTTGTATGTGTATCATGATGACATTTCTATGTGCTAAAGATTCTTCTACAAAGCCTGTTCAAATACAAAACAAATATGCCAAAAAAACTACTTAAATTAGCAAGAGAAAGTGTATAAAAGTTAGCAAAGAACAATCAATAGCGTATGCTGTCTAGCCAAAGAGCGCTTAGCGCTACTAGCGGTACCGAAGCTTCCTCTAACTGCGTCGCTGCTACACTTGTGTAGCAAGATGCTGTAAAGCGCACGCTGCCATCGCTGTGAGTTAGTCAGAAGCGCTTATTAGTAGCGCGGGTACCCACGCTACTGATATATCTAAAACCTGCGCTGCTGCTAGCCTTTTCCCTAGTAGTGGTCGTGCAAAAAATGTATCTTAAAATAAACAGAGTATGATTCAAAAAATGAATAACATTGAGATCTATTATCTCTTGTTGTACATGTGTGGAGCCCCTTGTAAGGGGGTACGCGGCTAGTAAGCCCCTTGTTTATTTATACCGGACTCGCCTAACCGTGCCCGGGGTCTGAATGACCTATTTAGGTGCTTCGATAAGCAAAGCCGGATTAGTGCGTGGCTGTCAAGGCGCTTCTTCCGTATTCGAGAACACTGTTTCCTTTAATGAGATGATGCCGCATGGACTGGGCATTTTAAGTGTAAGAGATGCATAATGCGGTATTATGCTGAAGCGGGCGAAAGCTTCCATTCCCCAATAGTGCTTGATAGCTACTTTTAAATGGGGCGGCGTGGAAGACCAACTTTTCACGCGAAAAGTTGTTGGATGAGCCTAACACAACTTCTAGTAGTAGGAGCCCATAGAATGGGCATATTGCCCGGCATCACCTTTAAAGGGAGTTATATGGCTAATTTTGCTGGCTCTATCCCCATTTTATGGATTGTGTCCCGATATAGCAGGTTTAGATCACTACCCCGTCAGACCCCGACTCAATGCCACATCGATCTAGCATGTAACACCTCATATCACTTTGCTGCCTCACGCACGGTATTCCCTACGGGTGTCGCCTTTTTCGCTCGGACCATTTGCGCTTTTGGCACACGATATGATAGTGTCGCTAGCATCCATATGATAAGGAGCCCGGACTAACATGGCTAGTCGTGAAACCCAAAGTGGCACAAACTTACAGTGATAGGCATCCATGACCCAACATCGAACGGTTTGGCCATCGCCGAAGTGAATCCAGTCAGTAGCATCGGGCTAGCAGATCGGTGAACTGGCAGAAGCGGCTAACAGACTCCTATATTCATCGCTGACATTTCGGGCGATGTATACAGAACGAAGAAGGACACATGCCGCCAGCCTAAGTGTTCCGAGAGTAGTAGCAGCTACCATGGCTCAAGGAAGCACTAGGAGACATTTCCGTAAGAGAGGCTACTAAGGATAAACAACTAGATAGTCGATCCCACACATACCAAGCATTTCAATAACATACACACAATATGCTCGATATGTGCAAATACAACATGGCATCACAACATGACTCTACAACTCAAGTACCTTATTCAATAGGCCCGAGGAGCGCAGATATTACAATCATGGGTCTCATGACCCAACATTTAGAGCATACAAGTCAAAGCACAAGCGAAGCTTAACATGTCCGAGTACGTATATCTACAAATGAAAAAGGCCGAGAAGCCCCGACTATCTACTCAGATTCTCGCCGAGGGCACAAGATAGTAGCCGAGGTAACAAGCTAAACGCCAAAGTCCAAGCGAACTACTACCGAGATCAAGTCTCTCTCAAAACATAAAATAGGCAAACGTGAGTACAAATGTACCCAAAGAAGACTTACATCGTAATCTATCTACATATGCATCATTATCAACAAAGGGGATGGTGGAGTTTGACTACGCAGAAGCCAGCTTTGACTCGTGGCTAACCCAACTACGATCGCAATGTAACTCTTTGAGGTGATGCACACGAGTCCACATATTCACCATATCAATACACCACTATGGATCCGCCTCGCCTCCCCACGAAATGCCATCCATAGCACTCTCACGCTATCTTCATGATTTTAGAGTATCCACTTTCACTTGTCTATGAACTGCATGTGCAACCCAAGTCCTTTTCCATGACACGCTATTCAATAGATCATATTAACCCCGCAGGGTGTACTTCTTCACACATGCGCTCGCCACTTACCGCCATGTACACACTCGTGGTATCTCGACAACCTTCAAGCGAAGCTCAAGCGAGGAGTCGGCCATGACCGACTAACCACACAAGTCTCTCGTCCGTGTTTATCGCCTATTTGGGTTCCATCCGCAGGAGATATTCACACCAAACGATGTGAGCAGGTTCCAAGCCCACCATCCGGTGCCACTTGGTACACACGTACATCAGGCCTAGTCTGTCCTAAGCCCACCTGCATCGGGTGCCACTTGGTAGACTACTAACACTACCTACAAACACCGTAAACTAGTTGCAACTCCCGGATGAGATCAAGGTGATTAATAAGTCAAGAGGGCACTTAAGCATTCCAATGCATGGTAGTAATTGTTCATGGATCACAACACGTAACTCGGGCCTCCCGAGGACTGCTGCAATGAGACAACCCACCATGTACTCCTACATGGCCTCTCACCGCTACCTTTACTCAAATCGTGTTCACACACTTAGCTCACACACGAGGACATGTTCACCACTTTCCAATTCATTCCCGATGAATCGACCCGACTCAACTCTAGGCAAGAGAGGTGCATGACAAACAAGCATGAATGAGTAGGCACATCAGGCTCAAACAACTCCTACTCATGCTGGTGGGTTTCATCTATTTATCGTGGCAATGACAGTCATGCAAGAGGAAAGGGTTCAACTACCGCAAGATGTAACACTTGAATCGTTATTGTCCTAATGCAGTAAAAGAGAGCAGGAGCGAGAGAGTGGGATTGTATCGAATGAACAAGGGGTTTTTGCTTGCCTCGCACTTCAAGATAGTATAGTTCTTCATTGGTGTCATCGAAATCATCGCTTAACCACGCCTATCGAGAGGGACAAACATCGGCAAACAAGGAAGAACACAATCAATGCAATGCACAATATGATGCATGATCATGACATGG
>JAHHZJ010000952.1:0-72034 GCA_021437245.1 Aegilops speltoides | reverse complement strand
AGCCTCGATGCCAACACACACCAATATCTTCATCCGTCGCCGCCATGATCGCCCAAAAATCACCCTCGCAACATCAGACCCGCCACTAGTCCCTCCAACTGGCCCCTCCTCAAAAAATGAAGCCCTCAAGAGGGGCACGACACAAGGGTGCCGCCATCATTCGATCCAGAATAGGGTACGAGGTTTCCTTTGAAGAAGGATTGGTAGGGGAGACACCACACCATGACAACACCTTCAACAAGGTCGCAACGCCCTCGGACGCCGCCGTTGCTGGCTCCGACCATGACCATAGTCAAGTATTCGCCTGGTTTTGTCATTCGAAGCCCCAACCAAACCAGCTAGACCGCCTGCCTCCACTCGCCCACAACCTGCAACAGAGAGCTCCCAGATCGAAGCCTCCGCCTTGCTGCCTCGGCGTCCTGCAAACTGTCGGAGCCTGAAAGTGCGTTATATTGACTAGAGGGGGGTGAATAGGCGATTTTTATGAATTTTTCATAGAGGAATTTGTTGGAAATATGCCCTAGAGGCAATAATAAAAGTATTATTATATTTCAATGTTCATGATAATTGTCTTTTGTTCATGCTATAACTGTATTATCCGGAAATCGTAATACACGTGTGAACACTTAGACCCCAATATGTCCCTAGTGAGCCTCTAGTCGACTAGCCCACAGATCAATAGATAGTCATGGTTTCCGACTATGGACATTGGATGTCGTTGATAACGGATCACATCATTAGGAGAATGATGTGATGGACAAGACCCAATCCTAAGCATAGCATAAAAGATCGTAGTTCGCTTGCTAGAGCTTTGCCTATGTCAAGTATCTCTTCCTTCACCATGAGATCGTAACTCCTGTTACCGAGGAGTGCCTTGGTGTATCAAACGCCACAACGAATCGGGTGACTATAAAGGTGCATTACGTATCTCCGAAAGTATCTCGCGGTTGACACGGATCGAGATCGATTTGTCACTCCGCATGACGGAGAGGTATCTCCGCCCACTCGTAATGCATCATCATAATGAGCTCAAGGTGACCAAAGTGTTGGCCACGGATCATGCATTATGGTACGAGTAAAGTGATTTGCCGGTAACGAGACCAACAAGGTATTGGGATACCGCGATCGAAGTCTCGCAAGTAACGCATCGATTGACAAAGGGAATTGCATACAGTGGTTTGATCAATCTCGACATCGTGGTTCAACCGATGAAATCATCGAGGAGCATGTGGGAGCCAACATGGGTATCCAGACTCGCTGTTGGTTATTGCCCGAGAGTCGCCTCGGTCATGTTCACAGGTTCCCGAACCCGTAGGGTCTACACACTTAAGGTTCGTGACGCTTAGGGTTAGTAGGAAGTCAAGTATGTGACTACCGAATGTTGTTCGAGTCCCGATGAGATCCCTGACGCCACGAGGAGTTTCGAATGGTCCGGAGGTAAAGAATAATATATAGGAAGTGGTATTTCGCCATCGGAAAGTTTCGGGTCTCCCAGAATGTACCAGACCACCGGAAGGGTCCCGGGGGTGGGGCCACCTGTCCCGGAGGGCCCCATGGGCTGAAGTGGGAGGGGAACCAGCCCATAGTGGGCTGGTGCGCCTCAGGCCCACCCCGCGCCTAGGGTTGAAACCCTAGGGGGGGGGCCCCACTTGGCTTGGGGCACTCCACCTTGGTGCCGCCCCTTGGAGATTGGATCTCCGGGCCGGGCGCCTCTGTGGGTCGATATAAAGGGGGAGGGGGCTGCAACACCCATCTCCAAGGCGCAGCCCTTCCCCTCCCCAACACTTCTCCTCCTCCGTAGGCGCTTAGCGGCCCTCGCCGAGTATCGCTTCCCACCATCAAGACGCCGTCAGGTCCGCCGGTGGAGCTGTCTTCTCAACCTCTCCTTCCTCCTTGCTGGATCAAGACGGAGGAGACGCCGCCATCCCGCACGTGTGTTGAACGCGAGGTGCTGTCCGCTCAGACTTGGACATCGGTGATCCGAATCACGCTCGAGTACGACTCCATCGCACCTTGCAAGCTTCCGCACGCGATCTACAAGTGGTATGTAGATGCAAACTCTCCTTTGACTCGCTTTCTTGATGAACTCATAGATGGATCTTGGTGAAGCCAGAGGAAAATTTTTAATTTTCTCGCAACGCTCCCCAACAAAGGGCATCATGAGCTAGGTTTATCCGTAGTTCTCTAATGCACGAGTAGAACACAATTTGTTGTGGGCGCTGATCTTGTCATCTTACTTGCCTCTACTAGTCTTTTTCTTGCTCAACGGTATTGTGGGATGAAGCGCCCGACCAACCTTACACGACGCTTACGTGAGACCGGTTCCACCGATCGACATGCACTAGTTGCATAAGGTGGTCAAGGGTGTCCGCTCTCCCACTTTAGTTGGAGCGGATTCGATGAACAAGGCCCTTATGAAGGGTAAATAGAAGTTGACAAAATCACGCTGTGGTGATTCGAGGTAAGAAAACGTTTGCTAGAACCCAATCGCAGCCACGTAAAAGATGCAACAACAATTAGAGGACGCCTAACTTGCTTTTGCAGCGATTGATCATGTGATGTGATATGGCCGAAGTTGTGATGAATGATGAATTGTGATGTATGAGATCATGTTCTTGTAATAGGATTCACGACTTGCACGCCGATGAGTATGACAACCGCAGGAGCCATAGGAGTTGTCTTTATTTTTGTATGACCTGCGTGTCATTGAAGAACGCCATGTAAACTACTTTACTTCATTGCTAAACGCTAGTCATAGAAGTAGAAGTAGTCGCTATGCGGACAACTTCATGAAGACATGATGATGGAGATCATGATGATGGAGATCATGGTGTCAAGCCGGTGACAAGATGATCATGGAGCCCCAAGATGGAGATCAATGGAGCTTTATGATATTGGCCATATCATGTCACAACTATATAATTGCATGTGATGTTTATTATGCTTTTACATCTTGTTTACTTAGGACGACGGTAGTAAATAAGATGATCCTTACAAAATTTCAAGAAGTGTTCTCCCTAATCGGCACCGCTGCTACAGTTCGTCGCTTCTAAGCACCACGTGATGATCGGGTGTGATGGATTCTTACGCTCACATTCAACGGGTGTAAGACAGCTTTTACACAAATAAAACACTTAGGGTTAACTTGACGAGCCTAGCATGTGCGCATATGGCCTCGAACACGAGACCGAAGGTCGAACACGAGTCGATGGAAGATACGATCAACATGAAGATGTTCACCGACGATGACTAGTCCGTCTCACGTGATGATCGGACACGGCTAGTCGACTCGATAGTGTAACACTTAGATGACTAGAGGGATGTCTTATCTAAGTGGGAGTTCATAATTTGGTTAGAACTTTATTATCATGAACTTAGTCTAAAACCTTTGCAAATATGTCTTGTAGATCAATGGCCAACGCTAATGTCAACATGAACTTCAACGCTGCCCTAGAGAAAACCAAGCTGAAAGATGATGGCAGAACTATACGGATCGGGTCCTAACCCGAGGATCATCCTCATAGCTGCCAGAAACAATATGTCCTAGAAGGACCGCTAGGTGCCGCCTCCCGTCTCTGCAGAACCAAGACGTTATGAACGCTTGGCAAACTCGCGCCGATGATTACTCCTCGCTCAAGGCGGCATGCTTTACAGCTTAGAACCGGGCTCCAAAAGCGCTTTTGAGCACCACGGAGCATATGAGATGTTCAAGAGCTGAAACTAGTTTTCCAAGCTCATGCCCGGTCGAGAGATATGATGTCTCCGACAAGTTCTACAGCTTGTAAGATGGAGGAAAACAGTTCTCACAAGGAGCACATCCTCAAGATGTCCGGTTGCACAACCGTATGACCCAAATGAACATAAACCTCCCAGATGAGGCGGTCATCGACAGAATCCTCCGCCGCTTCCCACCAAGCTACAAGAGCTTTGTGATGAACTACAACATGCAGGGATGGTAAAGACCATTCCTGAAGTGTTCTCGATGTCAAGTCAGCAGAGGCTGAAATCAAAAGGAACATCAAGTGTTGATGGTCAATAAGACCACTAAGTTCAAGAAGGGCAAGGGTAAGAAGAACTTCAAGAAGGACGGCAAAGATGTTGCCGCCCCCGTAAGCCTCGCTGTCGGAAGAAGTCAAAGAATGGACCCAAGCCCGAGACCGAGTGCTTTTATTGCAAGGGAAGGGTCATCGAAGCGGAACTGCCCCAAATACTTAGCGGATAAGAAGGTCGGCAACACCAAAGGTATATTTGATATACATGTAATTGATGTGTACCTTACCAAGACTGTAGTAACTCCCGGTATTTGATACCGTGCCGCTGTTCATATTCAGAACTCACAGCAGAGCTGCGGAATAAACGGAGACCGGCGAAGGACGAGGTGATGATGCGGTCGGGAATGGTTCCAGAGTCGATGTGATCGCCGCCGCACGCTGCCTCTACATTTACCTACGGGATTAGTTTTGAACCTTAATAATTGTTATTTAGTGCCATGTTTGAGCATGAACATTGTATCCGGATCTCGCTAATACGAGATGGCTACTCATTTAAGTCCGAGAATAATGGTTGTTCGATTTATATGAGAGATATGTTTTATGGTCATGTCTCGATGGTCAATGGTTTATTCTAATGAATCTTGAGCGTAATATTACACATGTTCATAGTGTGGATGCCAAAAGATGTAAGGTTGATAACGATAGTCCCACATACTTGTGGCATCGCCGCCTTGGTCACATTGGTGTCAAGCGCATGAAGAAGCTCCATGCTGATGGACTTTAGAGTCTCTTGATTATGAATCGCTTGACACATGCTAACCATGCCTTATGGGCAAATGACCAAGACTCCGCTTCTCCGAACAATGGAGCGAGCAACCAACTTGTTGGAAATCATACATACCGATGTGTGCGGTCCAATGAGCGTTGAGGCTCATGGAGGATATCGTTATGTTCTCACTCACCGATGACTTGAGTAGATATGGGTATGCCTACTTAATGAAACACAAGTCTGAGACCTTTGAAAAGTTCAAGGAATTTCAGAGTGAGGTAGAGAATCAACGTGACCGAAAGATAAAGTTCCTACGATCAGATCGTGGAGGAGAATGCTTAAGTCACGAATTTGGTACACACTTAAGGAAATGTGGAATCGTTTCACAACTCACGCCGCCTGGAACACCTCAATGAAACGGTGTGTCCGAACATCGTAATCGCACTCTATTGGATATGGTGCGGTCTATGATGTCTCTTACCGATTTACCGCTATCATTTTGGGGATACGCTCTAGAGACAGCTACATTCACTTTAAATAGGGCACCGCCTAAACCCGCTGAGACGACACCGTATGAATTATGGTTTGGGAAGAAACCTAAGCTGTCGCTTCTAAAAGTTTGGGGATGCGATGCTTATGTCAAGAAACTTCAACCTGAAAAGCTCGAACCCAAGTCGAAAAATGCGATTCATAGGATACCCTAAGGAAATCGTCGGGTATACCTTCTACTTAAGATCCGAAGGTAAGATCTTTGTTGCTAAGAACGGATGCTTTCGAGAAAGAGTTTCTCTCGAAAGAAGTAAGTGGAGGAAAGTAGAACTCGATGAAGTACTACTCGAACGGGAATGGTGCAAAGACAGAAACCGCTCGTGATGCCCACGCCAAATCAAGAGGAAAACAATGATGATGATCAAGGTACTTCGGATCAAGTTGCATCAACCTCAAGGTCCACAAGGACACGCTCCGCACTGCAGTGGTACGGCAACCCTGTCATGGAAATCATGTTGTTAGACAACAATGAACCTTCGAACTATGAAGAAGCAATGGCGGCCCAGATTCCAACAAATGGCTTGAAGCCATGAAACCGAGATAGAATCCATGTATGAAAACAAAGTATGGACTTTGACAGACTTGTTCGATGATCGGCGAGCGATAGAAAACAAATGGATTTTTAAGAAGAAGACGGACGCGATGGTAATGTTACCATCTATAAAGCTCGACTTGTTGCTAAGGGTTATCGACAAGTTCAAGGGATTGACTACGACGAGACATTCTCTCCCGTAGCTTAATCAAGTCCGTCTCAATCATGTTAGCAATTGCCGATACTATGATTATGAGATATGGCGATGGACGCCAAAACGGCATTCCTTAACGGACATCTTAAGGAAGAGTTGTATATGATGCAGCCGAAGGTTTTGTCGATCCTCGTAACGCTAACAAAGTATGCAAGCTCCAATGATCCATTTATGGATTGGTGCAAGCATCTCGAGTTAGAACATTCGCTTGATGAGGTGATCAAAGCGTTTAGTTTATGCGCACTTATGGAGAAGCCTCATACATAAGAAAGTGAGTGGGAGCTCAGAGCATTTCTCCGTTATATGTAGATGACATACTCTTGATGGGAAATGATACAAAACTTCGACAACATTAAGGCCTACTTGAATAAGTGTTTTTCAATGAAGGACCTTGGAGAAGTCTGCTATATATTAGGCATCAAAATCTATAGAGATAGATCGAGACGCCTCATAGGTCTTTCACAAAGCACATACCTTGATAAGATTTTGAAGAGGTTCAAATGGATCAGTCCAAGAAGGGTTCTTGCCTATGTTACAAGGTGTGAGATTGAGCTCACTACCACCGACCATGGCAAAAGATAAAGAAGAGATGAGTGTCATCCCCTATGCTTCAGCCATAGGATCTATTATGTATGCCATGCTGTGTACCGTAATCGATGTAAACCTTGCCGTAAGTTTGGTTGCAAGATACCAAAGTAATCCCGCAAGGAACACCGGACAGCGGTCAAGAATATCCTCGGCACCGAAAAGGACAAAGGACATGTTTCGCTTATGGAGGAGACAAAGAGCTCGTCAGAAGGGTTACATCGACGCCAGCTTCGACTCAGATCCGATGACTCTAAGTCACAAACCGGATACGGTATATGTTGAATGGTGGAGCAAGAAGCTGGTGCAGCCGCAAGCGAAGCGCCGTGGCGGATCTACGTAGAAGCGGAGTACATGGCAGCCTCGAGGCAGCGATGAAGCGATTTGGGTGAAGGAGTTCATCACCGACCTAGGAGTCATACCCAATGCGTCGGGCCGATCAAACTCTTCTCGTGACAACACCGAGCTATTGCCCTTGCCAAGGAGCCCAGATTTCACAAGAAGACCAGCACATCAAGCGCCGCTTCAACTCCATCCGCGAAAATGTTCAAGATGGAGACATAGAGATTTGCAAAGTGCACACGAATCAATGTCGCAGATCCGCCGACTAAACCTCTCTCAAGGCAAAACATGATCAACACCGTAACTCTATGGGTGTTCGATTCATCACAATGTAACTATATTGGTGACTCTAGTGCAAGTGGGAGACTGTTGGAAATATGCCCTAGAGGCAATAATAAAAGTATTATTATATTTCAATGTTCATGATAATTGTCTTTGTTCATGCTATAATTGTATTATCCGAAATCGTAATACACGGTGAACACTTAGACCCCAATATGTCCCTAGTGAGCCTCTAGTCGACTAGCCCACAGATCAATAGATAGTCATGGTTTCCGACTATGGACATTGGATGTCGTTGATAATGTGATCACATCATTAGGAGAATGATGTGATGGACAAGACCCAATCCTAAGCATAGCATAAAAGATCGTAGTTCGCTTGCTAGAGCTTTGCCTATGTCAAGTATCTCTTCCTTCGACCATGAGATCGTAACTCCTTGTTACCGTAGGAGTGCCTTGGTGTATCAAACGTCACAACGAATCGGGTGACTATAAAGGTGCATTACGTATCTCCGAAAGTATCTCGCGGTTGACACGGATCGAGATCGATTTGTCACTCCGTATGACGGAGAGGTATCTCCGCCCACTCGTAATGCATCATCATAATGAGCTCAAGGTTACCAAAGTGTTGGCCACGGATCATGCATTACGGTATTTACTAAAGTGATTTGCCGTAACGAGACCGAACAAGGTATTGGGATACCGACGATCGAAGTCTCGCAAGTAACGCATCGATTGACAAAGGGAATTGCATATGTGGTTTGATCGAATCTCGACATCGTGGTTCAACCGATGAAATCATCGAGGAGCATGTGGGAGCCAACATGGGTATCTGCACTCGCTGTTGGTTATTGCCCGAGAGTCGCCTCGGTCATGTTCAAGGTCTCCAACCCGTAGGGTCTACACACTTAAGGTTCGGTGACGCTTAGGGTTAGTAGGAAGTCAAGTATGTGACTACCGAATGTTGTTCGAGTCCCGATGAGATCCCTGACGCCACGAGGAGTTTCGGAATGGTCCGGAGGTAAAGAATAATATATAGGAAGTGGTATTTCGCCATCGGAAAGTTTCGGTCTCCCAGAATGTACCAGACCACCGAAGGGTCCCGGGTCCACCGGTGGGGCCACCTGTCCCGGAGGGCCCCATGGGCTGAAGTGGAGGGAACCAGCCCATAGTGGGCTGGTGCGCCTCTAGGCCCACCCCGCGCCTAGGGTTGAAACCCTAGGGGGGGCGCCCACTTGGCTTGGGGGCACTCCACCTGGCACGCCCCTTGGAGATTGGATCTCAGGGCCGCGCCTGTGGGTCCTATATAAAGGGGGAGGGGGCTGCAACACCCATCTCCAAGGCGCAGCCCTCCTCCCCAACACTTCTCCTCCTCCGTAGGCGCTACGGCCCTCGCCGAGAGTACTACTCCACCATCACCACGCCGCAGGTCGCCGGTGGAGCTGTCTTCTCAACCTCTCCTTCCTCCTTGCTGGATCAAGACGGAGGAGACGCCGCCGTCCCGCGCGTGTTGAACGCGGAGGTGCTGTCCGCTCAGACTTGGACATCGGTGATCCGAATCACGCTCGAGTACGACTCCATCATCACCTTGCAAGCTTCGCACGCGATCTACAAGTGGTATGTAGATGCAAACTCTCCTTTGACTCGCTTTCTTGATGAACTCATAGATGGATCTTGGTGAAGCCAGAGGAAAAATTTTAATTTTCTGCAACGTTCCCCAACAGAATTTGCTGGTGAGGAAATTCCTAAATGAAGAACTACTAGCAGCGGAATAAGTACTCAGAAGTAAATATAACAGAATACAAGCATAGTTATCATGGCGAGATGAAGACAAGCACAGAGTACAGAAAGCATAAACATAGGATAACACAAGAAAGAAGACGGACAGACTGAAAAAATTGAGAAAGTCTTCAGTCAAAGTCTTCAAACAGATATGAACAGGCACGCAACAACATACAAGAAGAAATGAAAGAGTTGAGGAAATAGAACCAGTAAGCTTGGTGAAGACAATGATTTGGTAGACCAGTTCCAACTGCTGTCTCAGTTGTACATCTGGTTGGAGTGGCTGAGTATTTAAACTCGAGGACACCCAGTCCCGGACACACAGCCTCACCAGATTCTCCTTGAGCTAAGGTCACGCAGACTCGCCTAATCACTCATGGTAAGTCTTCAGTGACTTCCAACCTTCACAAACTCGGCCACTGGCGATCCACAATTCCTCTTGATGCTCTAGACCTTGACGCCTAACCGCTTGGAAGAAGCATACTTTCAAAGAAAACAAGCGCCGGATCCACACATGATCAATCTCTTCAAGATGCTCAATCACTTTGGGTTTGTAGGTGTTGGGTTTTGGGTTTTCTCACTTGATGATTTTCGCTCAAAGTCCCGGGAGGATGGGATGCTCTCAAATGACAAGTGTCGCTTTCTTGAGCAGCCAACCAGCTAGTGGTTGAGGGGGCGGCTATTTATAGCCTAGGAGCAGCCCGACATGATAAGACATAAATGCCCTTGTCTCGATATGATCGTTAGGTGGGTAGATATTTTGGAACTGTCATGATAGCACAAAGAACAAATAAATTTTGACTATCAAAATCCTCGTGGCTATCATGTTCTCATCGTAGGTAATTCACACCGGTGAATTCCTAACTCCTTAGTCGTAATAAATTCTCGAGACCGTAAGAACTTCGCTCACATCAAGAATATGACCGAATCTGTATGAGATTTCCAATGGCTTCACTCAAGGGATTGGTAGGTGTAGGATTTTGAGTTGAGCATCACATGAAAAAATTTCTTAGTATTTCTCGAATTCCTTTAACAAGACGGTGTTTCCTATGACTCAAAAAATAGAAAATGAAACTACGAAAATAAAAGTCTTCACGCTTCATATTCCTCGGATGAATACCAAGTCTTCAACGTCACACCAATTTCTTCAATTTCAAAGTCTTCAGAAAGTCTTCAGATATCCAAAGTCTTCGACGAAGAACTTCATTTTAGGGTCGACTTTCTCTGTAAATATCAAACTCCTCATAGACTTATAGACCTGTGTACACTCACA
This sequence comes from Aegilops speltoides, assembly GCA_021437245.1. Lineage (NCBI taxonomy): Eukaryota > Viridiplantae > Streptophyta > Magnoliopsida > Poales > Poaceae > Aegilops > Aegilops speltoides. The sequence goes on along the minus strand of JAHHZJ010000952.1, from coordinate 61,715 downwards.
AACGCATCAATCCCTTAACCTATAAGTCTTCAATACACCAAAATCACTAAGGGGCACTAGATGCACTTACAGAGCCACACCGCATGGAGCAGACGACGTCATGTGGCCAGCCAGAGCCGCACCCCCAGTAGACCGAAGCCTGCCACCGGTGAAGCCATGCGATGCTCCCATGCCGCCTTCGCAGGACGCCGTGACTTGCGCTCCAAGGAGCCGCATTGTCGCATGGCGCTGCCGCAACACCGGCCTTATTGCAAAGCAGCCCAGGGAGATCACCCCCGCCGCCCAAGATCCGCGCCGCCATGGACGCACGACCACAGATTATGCGAACCCCAACCGCAACACCATCCACGCCGCATGCGCGCATCCGCACACTCGCGCCGCCACATGCAACCGCTCAAGCGAGGGTGCCCCTTGCCGCCACACTGGCAGGCCATGGGCCTAGATCTGCGCGACGGACGCCATCAAGGCCACACTGCGTTTCGCAAGGCTTCCCTTCGCGCTCGCTGGATCTCGCACGCACGGATTCTCGCCACACCAACGACGCTCGCCACACCATTGCTTGGCTGAGCTGCCCCGTGTCTCCCGAGCTCCTCGTGAGAGGGAGAGAAGGGCGCCGCCGCCGCCGATGCCGCGCGGGTTTTGCCCGGCGACGCCCTCCGGTGGCGACGAGGGGGAGGGGTGGAGTAGTTTGCGGCGGCGCCCAGATTCTCCCGGGCCGCTCGCGGGGAGCGACGAAGAGGGTGTAAATAGCAACGTAGTTTGAATAGTGCATCTCACCTTATGGGTGTGAGGCTGTGAGCAACCATCCAGCATTATTCGCAAAGACTCAGAAAATAATAAATCTGCGATGGAGTAAAAATCTGTGATTGAATCAGCTTTTTGTGCTTGAAAAAGGTGTGCTTGAAAAAGGGTGCAAAGTACGACGGGGCTTGCCTGCTCCCTCGTAATACTCCCATCCGCGCCCCGCTTTTTTTTTTCCATCTGACGGCTACGCTCAATTCTCCTCCCCACGGAAATAAAAAAAAAAAATTCTCCTCCCCACGTCTCTTCTTTCTGATAAAATAAATAAATAAAGAACTGAGACTAGTATTTTCGCCTGCTCGCGTATAATACTCAAACAACCACCATACTTCTCCAAATAGACGGTGGCCGTGCGAGCTGACCCGCGTGAGGACTGCACAAGGAACTGACTACCACGGCGTGGCTCGAGCGAGAACGACGTACTTGTTGACGATCGCGGAGTGCACAGCGATGTGGCCGGTGCAGCAGCCGGCACCGCCGGTCGTGTCGTCGATTGCGGAGAAGACTCGAGCTGACCCACAACATACGCGTTGACGACCACGGCATGCACAGCGTGTCCGGCATAGCTGTGGCACCGATGGTCCTTATGTCGATGCCGGAGGCAAAGTCGACCGCGGTGCTAGGAAGGCAATAAAAGCTGCACCTGACTCGGCATGGGCGGTTGCACTTGCAGCATCACGTCCAACGCAGAACACTCTTCGATGCCGTCCCAAGCGGTCCGCGACTCCGGCGAGCCAACAAGGCGGATCCTGGAGTGTGCATCACCATGTCCGACGAGGAGTTCCGCGCGCACGCGAACAGATCGAGTCGACTGTGGCAGGGCTCGACAACGCGAGGTTGTGCCGCTGTCGTTCAGCGGCGAGAAGTGAAGTTGGTAGAGTAGTGTGCCGGCGAGGGAGGGCACGCGTGGTGATCACCACGACCCTGTCACCACGACGCCAATGACCCTGTGTCCCTGGCGGCGACAATGGAGTTGGCGACTACCACGTCGTCGAGCACGAGGTCGGAGGCGACCATGCGGACGGCGCGGATGAACGGGATGCTCACAGACTGCTCGATATCGGGAACCTTCAGGTGCGCGAGTGCTTCGGCAACTCAATCGAGGCACAAGCGGGTGCTCTGCGAAGTCGTATCTGGACTGGAAGATTATACGGCGGTTGTTTGAGAATTATACGGGAGCGGGCAAAATACTAGTCTTAGTTCTTTATTTTTTATCAGAAAGAAGAAGAGCCGTGGGGGTGGAGATTTGGCGTAGCCGTCCGATGAGAAAAGAAGAAACGGGAGCACGGATGGGAGTATTACGAGGGAGCAGGCAAGCCCCGTCCGCAAAGTACCGCCCACCCGACACCCCAAGCACACGCCCCCGGCGCCGCGGCGGCATCCCAACTCCTCCGTCCGGCTATCTCTCACCCCTCTCCGGTCACGGCCAGGAGGCCGCTCGCCGGCGGGCAGGCCCACCGGTCCTGTCTCCTGCGTTCCCTTCCTCGTCGACGGTGGTCCACCGGTAGGTACTCCTCCCGCGCTTTCCGCTCGGGCGCCGGGGCCTCCTATTCGTCGCCTCTGCTGAGCGCGTTCTGCGGCGGAGGCGGCGGCGCTTCGTTGCTGCGCGCGCGCGCGCGCCGAGCGTGAGCGTCGCAGGCGACGCCACTCGATCGCGGTGCGCCTCTTCAGCGGACGCACGCACCTCCCCAGAGGGTGAGTCGAGCTCGGCTGGAATCGGCCAGCAATGCCAACCGCCGGCCTGTCCTCCATCTCCACCTCCTCCTTCAGGGCTCCTTCACGAGCCCCCCTCGCCGCCTTGGCTGCCGCCACGGAACGCGTTCGCGCTGGAACGCTAAGCCGGGAGGACGCACACCACCTATTCGACGAATTGCAAGGCCAAGCCGCCGCCGTCCCAGTACGCACGCTGAACAGCTTTCTTGCCGCACTAGCCCGTGCTCCGCCCTCATCTGCCTGCAGCGATGGCCCTGGCCTTGCCATCGCCCTCTTCAACCGCATGTCCCGAGGCGCTGGTGCATGGGTGGTGTCGCCCACGCTCTGTACCTATTCCATCCTCATGGACTGCTGCTGCCGCGCAGGACGCCCGGACTTGGTGGTTGCCTTCTTCGGCCGCCTCCTCAGGTTGGGCCTGCGCTTGGAGGTCTTCTCCTTCAACAACCTCCTCAAGGGGCTCTGCCAGGCCAAGCGTACAAATGAGGCTTTGTATGTGCTGCTCCACCATACACCCGAAGTAGACTGTGCGCCTGATGTCTTCTCGTACAGCATAGTAATCAACGGATGTTTTAAAGGAGGTGAAGTAGACAAAGCGTGCAATCTCTTCCATGGGATGCCCCAACTGGGAGTTCAACCTGATCTGGTCACCTACAACTCAATTATCAATGCATTAAGCAAGTCCGGAGCAATGGACAAGGCAGAAGTGGTCTTTCGGCAAATGGTTGATAAAGGTATTGGACCAGACGTTGTGACATATACTAGTCTGATCCATGGATATTCCACTTCAGGTCAGTGGAAGGAGGCAGTTAGGTTATTCAAGAAAATGATAAGTCTTGGTGCTCTACCAGATACCGTCATGTGGAACTCATTTATGGATTCACTTTGCAAGCATAGAAGGACAAAGGAAGCTAGAGACATTTTTGACTCCATGGCTGCAAAGGGCCAAAAACCTGATATTTTCTCCTATTCTACTATGCTTAACGGGTATGTGAAAGAAGGATGCTTTGATGATATGACTGGTCTCTTGAATTTGATGCTACAGAATGGTGTTGTACCTAACCACCATATTTTCAACATACTGATCAATGCATATGCTAAACGTGGACTGATGGATGAGGCTATGCACATGTTCGAAGTAATGAGGCAACAAGGAGTAAACCCGGATGTATTTGACTATCAAATCATAATGGATTCACTTTGTAAAATGGGTAGGATGGATGCTGCTCTGGACAAATTTAATCAGATGGTCAATCAAGGAGTTTCACCTAACAAAGCTGTTTACCAATGCCTGGTTCTGGGTTCTTGCTCTCTTGGTGATTTTGTGAAAGCCAAGGAATTGATTTCTGAAGCAGTTAATAGAGGTCTGTGTTCTAACAGCGTGTTCTTCTATCCTGTAATAAACGACCTGTGCAAAGAAGGAAAGGTAGAGGAGGCACAGGATATGTTTGACTTCATTTTAGGTATTGGTGAGCGGCCTGATGTGATTATGTACAATTCACTGATGGATGGATATTGCCTTGTTGGCAAGGTGGAGGAAGCACTGAGAGTACTTGATGCTATGAAGTCTGCTGGCCTCCAACCTGATGCTATTACGATGCTATACTTCTTAATGGCTACTGTAAAATTGGCAAGATCGCCGATGGATTGAGTCTTTTCAGGAAATGTCACTCAGCGGGTTAAGCCCACGACTATTATGTACAACATTATACTTGACGGGCTGTTTCGCTCCGGGAGAACAGTTTCTGCAAAGGAAAAATTCAATACGATGGTTGAAAGTGGCTTACCATTGGGCGTTCGCACATACAACATAGTTCTCTGTGGACTTTGTAAAAACAATTGCACTGGTGAAGCAATAGAGTTGTTCAAGAAACTACGTGCTATGAACATGAAGATTGATGTCATAATACTCAATACCATGATTTCTGCAATGTTTAAAACTAGGAGAATTGAAGAAGCCAAGGATTTGTTTGCTACTATATCAGCCATCGGATTGGTGCCTTCTGTTGTGACTTACAGTTTAATGATGACGAATTTCATAAAAGAAGGGTTGCTGGCAGATGCTGATGATATGTTTTTAGCAATGGAGAAGGCTGGCTGTGCTCCCGACTCCAGGCTGCTAAATCAAGTGGTCAGGGTATTTCTGGAGAATGGTGCAGTTGTACAGGCTGCAACTTATCTGGCTAAACTTGATGCAAAACAGCTGTCACTTGAAGCTTCAACGGTTTTGTTAATACTATCTCTCTTCTCAAGGAAAGGGAAATTAAGGGAGCATGTAAAATTGCTTCCGGTGAAGTACCAGCCTCCTGAGATGTTGGACTGACAATTGATACATTATTACTTGGAACTTCCTACTGAAAAACAAGGTGGTATTCACTTATAGCTGACACAATGGTATAGCCCCCCACCTGCCTTTTTGGGAAATGCAGATAATTCATCCATTCTGTTGTTGCCTGATGTTTGATGTCACGTTCTAAATTAAAATAACAAGCCTGAGTTCTGAGGGTCATATGAGTGTCCCCCTTTTTGTAAGTCTTAACTGGAAAGTTTGGATATGTCACATATTTAGGCCTATTCAGAGTATCCAAATTTCTGGCAAAGTACTTGGCTGCGTGCCTCTGGGAATACCCAATCTTGGTCTTTACACGCATTTATGCAGCATGAAGGCTTGACCAAGGAGTGCAACACAAACATGATATAAAATAGTTTGTTTAACAACTGTGATATTTTTCAGTAATGCCTCTCTCAACAGTAGTGCTTTTATTTTTATTTTGGGAAAGCGCTATGCGCTTGTATTCATGGGTTGCATACTGGTAAACAGGATTGAACTGTGTTGTCATCTAAAATCTACTCCTAGTTGCCAGCGGTAGTGCACTTTAGTTAGTAATCTGATGATACTTCAGGGCTATTAAGCATGTTTTTTTGCTACTCCCAGGAACTGCTTGCTGACTGTAAAAATACATTGCAATCTCTCCAGTAGGAAATATTCACCTTAATTCATTGTCTATGTTTTTTCTCGGCTCCAGGATCAGTTTGTTGTACCGCCGCTGGGATTCTCATCCCAGAAACACTTACCATGGTGCATTCGATGGCGCAGCAATTATTGTGAAATCAAATTTTAGACAAAAAGTTCTGCAGTCTGAGGTGACTGGCTGGCGCGACAAGCCGGAGGAGGCGGTCCTGCAACTGGTGAACGAGAAGTTGCGACCGTGATGGGTGGCGCGACAAGCCAAACGAGGCGATGCTGCAAATGGCAAACTCAGGAGCTTTTTTTCAATTATTTTATAGAAAAGGAGGATCGCCTGCATGGCGATGAGCTGCACCCAGCAGGCGGTGGATGCAATGCAAGCCAGCCGCCGTCATCATCTCGTTTGGAGTCGTCTGTCATACACGTGCTGTTTGCAATCAAACGCTGAAATGAAGCAAGGAAACAATGTCCTCCTGCTCCTCTGGTTTTCTTCACCAGCTGTCGTACATGTGGCCTCACTGTCACCAGTCACCGGAAGAGCGTGAGGTGACACATAAGGTTCTCCAGTTTATTTGGGTTGCTGATAGTCACCACCTCCTCACCTGCGATCTCTTCTTGATCTCTCCGGCGGCACTGGCAGAGTAGGAGGAGCTGAAATCAAAGAAAGTCAAGCTTTGAGCCTGATGAGTGCGGAGTTAGAAGAGCAGGAAGGAAAATGAGATGCTTGTTTGCTACGGCCGGCGGCGAGCAGCGGAAGGGAAGGGAAGGAGCTTCTCGTCCACGACCACGCTGGCCGGCGGCGACATTTTCTGACCTTGACTGACAGAAACACAAAGCATGCTCCAAAAGAAGTTGAGAAACACTGGCCCAGGAAGTTGAATAACGATTTTCCTAGAGAAGATATCTTGATTCAGTCAAGATTTATAACAAGAATCATATGAAATCTATAGCTAACATGCATTTTTTTTTGAAAGGGCTAACATGCATTGTTACAACAGTATATGTCTACAATGACCAAAAAAAGGGTATCTGCATGTACGGAAACAATCATGAAGGTGAGTTTAGTAAACCGACAGAAAGCAACTCACTAATAATTCTTTTAAAAAAGAAATTAAAACAGTATCTTCCATTGGGAAGTGTGTATACATTATACAACACCACTACACAGAGCTATGAATTAGAAATCTGAAGATTATCAAGTAAAAAAACACATCATGAGCAAGGTCCATCTCGGGACTAAGATAAATATAATGAGCAATTCATGCTTGATAAAAAGGTACAACTCTTAATGCATCTTTAGTGATTCTATAGTTAGAGCAAATTAGGAGATACCATTCCATTACTAACTCTTACGGCATCAATTCATTTTCTAAGAAGGCATTTTCATCACCATTCTATGTTTTAGAAAGTACTTCTATGTTTTAGAAAGTACCACTACCTGAAGGATAAAATCTTAATAAAAGAATACGCAGACTTAAAATCTTAAGAATTGCATTTTCAGGCTATGTGTAAACACTCTCTTTCGATAAAACTAGTAGAAAAAGGGTCATTTGTCCTGTTCAGAGGTTTATTTGTCCCGGGGGAACTGACTAAAGGGTCGGTACTAAAGCCATACACCTTTAGTCCCGGTTCTTATACCAACCGGGACAGATGGGCCTCCACGTGGCTGCTGCGGCGAGCCCAGTAGAGGGTTTTGGTCCCGCTGGTAGCACCAATCGACCAATAAGCTACCACGCCACGCCAGCTCAGGGGCTGGGTTTTTTTCCAAACGGGGGGTTGGGGTTTTGTAGGGTTAATTTAGGTGTTTCATACATTGTGTTAGCTAGCTAATTAATAAAGAGAAGTGTCCTCTTATCTCCGTGTTTGGTCGACGCCACGTACTATACATATAGAGAGGACTCGACAGTGCTAGCTAGTAAGCAAATGAAGGAAACCATTAAGCATGTAAGATCGCATGAACATATGCATACAGAGAGAAGTGATATCGACCTCTCCTTCTCATGAGAGATTGGTCGAACAACAAGTTTTCAGATATCTATCCGACGCCATCGCTACATATATACAATATAAGATCTCTTACAATATAATCCCTAATTATATATGAACTCAGGTCCACATGGTATTCTCCGCCTTTATTGATCACGCGGTCAAGAAAGAGTCCCGCCAATTCTCTTGAATTGCTCGTGATGCGATCCGGTGCTAGGAGTTCATCCCGCATCCAAACATCTAATTTGAAGAAGGGGGTCAATACATATATATGAATGAATGAAACTCAACACAAATGATGGTAATAAAATAAAATTGTGAATATTATTGCTTACGCACTTCATATTGTTTGTTAGAGTAGCCTCATTACACAGTCGTGGGCGGATGGACTCGCAAACATAGTATCCACAAGAATTATTCTCGCTTCCTCGCCACAACCACTTTACAAGAAATAGAGGTCAATCAAACTGATAAGCAAGCATGCTAAATGGTAGTGATGAAACTAGCGCTGAATCACTAGGAGATGCGCCAAACTAGCTAGTAGTACTTACTGTGTAAATCGCAGCTTCCCGGCAGTCCCGAGCTTTTATGTGAATTTTTTCCAAACCCCGCCGCATAAAGAAAACAATTACTTGATATCGTGAAATGAACAAAGTTGCCGATATGGTGCAATAATGATCGATTTAACTTACTTCGAGCATTTCAGTCATGTCCAGATACTCGTGGATCTTTTCGCCTCGAGTCTAAGACGATTACTAGTCCCTCGCTCAAGCTTAATCTCTAGGAGAATATAGTGGAAGCTGTGCACGATGCATAACTCATCGCTACATTACTATAACCTTGACTAATAAGGGAAACCGAATATGCACAAGACAAGAAACTCACTTGAAGTTGTAAGGAAAGAGTATTATAGCTTTGTTTTGATTTTTACCAACGATCGATAGCAAGTTGGCCTCGTATTTTTGGCATGAAATTCAACCGTATATGCATCTATGAGGTTTGTGCTAATGAACCCAATATCACCGATTTGTTTTTTTCTTCAATTTGGCGATCTTCAATTTGCATAATATATATGCAATGAAAGAGCCGACCTATATATAGAGACTTAATAATGTGGTTGTTCTTACTGCATCGTAGCAAGTGATCGTTAATTTATCGAGGGCCTTTTGATTGAAAATCGAAGAACTCCTCAAATGGAATGCATAACAGCTCAATTCCAACGAGGTCATGCTCCTCTTTAACTCTCAACAAAGTATCCTTCCCCTGCACTCTCTCGCAGTTTCCATGTACCAATCATGGAATCTTCGTGATCATCGTTGTTAGAGATCTTTCATCTTTGACGAGAGGCTTCCCGTAATGGTATTTGTGTTCGTCCACCTCCATTGTATCATAATGTACATCGTCGGGCAGATAATCTCCAAGATTGGTACCAGGCAAAATCTCCGGATGATTAGCGACGATATCGCTAGACACCTTGAGCGGGGGCACGATTGGTTCGCTTGTTCGCCGAGCTGGGCAATTTTTTCCCAGCTCGTCGTTCTGCTAACCTTCGATCACTGATAGTACTTCCCGACTGATCCGCTTCGATAAATGACCTTTCAATAATGCAATCATAGTTGGATTGCGACGGAGAAGGTGGTGGTCACTTCAGGGCATCGATAGTGCGCTTCACTTTCACCGGATCTATCTTTTCCCCCGGAGATGGATGTTTCTTTTCTTTCACCACTACAAAGAAGTCCTTCACTTGTGCTTTCACGATCTTCGCATTTTCCTGTTCAGTCATCTCGTATGGTAACTTCTCTAGAGGCTTGAGAGATGGACCGAATCTGTATTGCCTCCCGCCTCTGGCTGTACTGCTAGACGCCGGAGCAGACGGAGCGGCTGCGGCTGTCTTCTTTCCTTGCTTACGAGGAGGAGGAGTAGGACTACGACGCGCCGGAGCAGCCGGAGTGGCAGCGTGTCTCTTACGCCTTTGCTGACGAGGCTGAGAAGGAGGAGGTTGGCTGCTCGGGCGCGCCGGCGCAGGCGGAGAAGGAGGCTGTCGGTGTCAAAACCGGCGGATCTCGGGTAGGGGGTCCCGAACTGTGCGTCTAGGCGGATGGTAACAGGAGACAAGGGACACGATGTTTTTACCCAGGTTCGGGCCTCTCGATGGAGGTAAAACCCTACTCCTGCTTGATTGATATTGATGATATGGGTAGTACAAGAGTAGATCTACCACGAGATCAAGGAGGCTAAACCCTAGAAGCTAGCCTATGGTATGAGTCTTGTAATGGTTGTGTTGTCCTATGGACTAAAACCCTCCGGCTTATATAGAGACCGGGAGGGCTAGGGTTACACAGTAGTCGGTTACAATGGTAGGAGATCTACATATCCAGATTGCAAGCTTGCCTTCCACGCCAAGGAAAGTCCCATCCGCACACGGACGAAGTCTTCAATCTTGTATCTTCATAGTCTTGGAGTCCGCCGACGATGATAGTCCGGCTGTCCGGACACCCCTAGTCCAGACTCCTCAAGAGTCTCTCGAACTCGCTTCAATGATTTATGAGTCCGCTGCAATGTTCGCATTGCAAGGCGGGTTCCTCCTCCAAATAATCCATAGAAGATTGTGAACACCAGATAGTGTCCGCTCGCAAAATAAATTCCACATTCCACCATAGAGAGAATAATATGTACACAAGTTCGACCACCGACGATCTTGTAGCGTGACGCCATGCCACTACCAAGCCTTTACTTAAATCGCTTTTTATTATACCACCTCAGCGTGTTTAGCGGCGATTTCCTTGGCACGCCTTGTCGGCAGTAGATCGTGTTCCCTTATTCCGGATTCTCATCAATACGGACGGGTAACCCAACCACGCCATTGATGGTGGCGCTTGGGAGATAAGCTTAGTTTTACCAGCCGTAGGGACGATAGTTTTCGGCCCGCCCATATATAAGGGATAAGGATCCACCCTTTACCCACGCCTTCTTCCTCCTTTTCTTATCCATCTCCGCAAGACTCTCGAGCTCCAGCCGCCTAAGTCCGCAGCATCTCGCCGACCTTCTCCGACCATGTCCGGAGCGGAGGCAATGGTTGGCCTCCACCGCTACGGAGGAGCACATCGCAAAATCAAGCAGCAGCCGGATACCTTTCAGCGACATCACAGACCGGCTGCCCGGCAAGGCAGCTCATCCCCACCCCCAGCCCCATGAGAGGGTCGCTTCTTCCCCACTTCCTCCGCGGATCGGGCTTCCTGCTGCATCCCTTTGTCCGGGGCTCATGTACTATTATGGCCTCGATTTCCACGATCCGCGCCAAACTTCATCCTCAACATCACGGCGCTTATCTCGTGCGAGGCCTTCCTTCGCATCCAGCCCCACTTCGCTTAGGCTCAAGACCTTCAACGCTGTCGGTGGTGAAGGGCACTCTGCCGGAGTGCGGAGGCGCCATGTTGGGCAAGATGCCCAACGCCATCCGCTCAAGGCCTTTGTGGAGTCCGCTAAGGTGGCAATCGGGTGGTTCTACATCACCGAGCCACATGACCCTAAGTGGGCGGCAGCCCCGAAGTTCAGATTTGGTATCCCTATGCAGCTCACCTCCGGAAAGAGAAGGGCTTGCTATGGGGCAGTTCGAGGAGCCGACAGACTCCACCCCGCCTTCGCACTCGTGAACAAGAAGCTTAGGCTTGTCAATGTGATCCAGTCATGCTCATCCGCCGGATCCTCCCCGCCAACAACGGGCCTTCAATCTGTGGAGTTTGATCCGCACAAGACCGACTCGAGCGGCTCTTCGACACGACGATGAAGCCATCCGAAGGTGCTGTTCAAGGGCGGAGAAGCCCCGCGCCCGCAACCTAGGATCGCAGATTCGCACCAAGCGCCCGCCGGTGGTAAGCTTTGTTATCCTCACGGACAGCTTGTTTTCATAGTTTGACTCCATGTGGGATCTAAAACTCCCAATGCCTTTGACAGATCGGCAGAGGACGTCCGACAGTAGACCGTCTGCCCCATTCCCAAGACCAAGCGGATGCACGCCTAACGGGGCTGCTGGTCCCGGCACTCTACGTGGTGCCGAAGAAGAAGGCCAAGAAGGCCACGGGAACTTGAAGAAGTTCCCGGCGCCATGTGCTATCGGACTCATCGTCCGATGGCTCGAGGCGCACTCTCCCCAAGACGAGGAGGAGAAGAGGACTCTCTCCCGCAGGAGGGAGAGAGAGGAAGGCCTCCCGATCGGGAGGCCAAGGGTCCAAGAGGGAAGAACTATTCCCGGATGGTTCCGCCAACGCCAACGCTGGCGATTTAAGAGTGGCCTCACGAGCCAGCCTCCGCAAGATCGTAAGTATCCGGATTCCTCAATGATTTGTAATTTTTTGTGTCACATAGAGTCCTTCTAATGCCGCACACCGCCTCGCAGTCCGCCGATGATGATCTCCCCGCTTGCCGAAGGGTCGCTGGCTCCGCCGGATGTAGATTCCATCCCGACGCTTCCACCTCGCGCCGCTGAGGACGCCGAGGTGGGATCCCAGGAAGGGACCCATCAGGAGGAGGCTCCGGAGGCGCCGCAAGGCAGCCTCCCGGACTTTGCGCCGGAGTCCACGCCGGAACCCGCAGTGGTTCTAGAGTCCCGCAGGCGGCCCCTTCACAAGAAGGGCAAGACCGTGATGCCGGCAGCCCCCGTCCAACCGAAGGCGCCGGACAACTTGTTGGAGGCGCTCAAAGGCGCTTCCATCGAGGAAGAACACCGCACTATTATGAGTGCGGTGATTCAGAAGGTTCAGCTTGCCAAGAGCGTGCTGACCGAAGTCTGCAGTAGCCTTCTAATAGGCTTTGAGATAAGAAGTTAAAATTATGTAATGTAATACCAAGATAGACAAGAGCCCCGATGCTCGGTTCGTGTTCGGAAAGAAAAGCCGACCGATGATCTAAAAAGATATACACAGGTTGCTAAAATTATGTCAATATGGGCTTGCAGTGCTGCGCCGCCGACCGCCACACCGATCATGGAGGTCAAGAGCTTTTGAAGCAGATTCGAGCGGTCCGAGCAAGAGCTCGGCCGCAAGCAAGAAGCAGCTCGAGGACAAAGAAGGTGAGTAACACCACTTTGAATAGTTACCTTACGTAAAAGGATTTTGCTGCAATGAAAATAACAAGGATAACGTGGTACCGCAGGGCCACGAACGAGGTGGCAGCCTCAAGGAGGCTGTGTCCGCAGAGGTTATGAAGGGCCTCAGAGTCCGGCCGTGGGCTCGGAGAGGCCATGCCCGGGAGCTACTTCGCCTGGCGGCGGCTGGTGGATGCGTGCCCCTGGGTGGAGGTCATCAAGCGCTCCGCCTATATTGAAGGTGCTCGTCGGGCCCTTGCCCACGCAAAGGTGCACTGGGGCAGGCTGGATGCGGAGAGGCTTATCACTGACACGCCGCCAGCGGGCAAGGAGTATCGTACGCCCGAGATGTACTATAAGACTGTCCTAAGGGTGCCCGCAAGATTGCGGATGAGTGCCCCAGAGATGTAATTATTGAGTAAACTCGCTGTGTGTTATCCTGTGCGCTGAAAACTTTGTTCATATGCGCTAAGCAACACTTGTTTGATTTAAAATATTACCTTCTGTGCGGCCGTTTATAAAATCTGAGAGATGGCAAGTCGTCGGCTTCAGCCCCCATGCCACTAGTGCTGGGGTGTTCGGGATAAACTTGAGCACTCTTGTTCCCATTTTTGGGTCCATCTAGGGAGGCCTCAACACAACGAACAAGGCAACCGGACTTATAATGCTTGAACACTCTCACTTAGCCATAGAATTCTATAATTTTAAATTTCAGCGAAGCCCCTAGTATTTGAAGATCGAGTTCGGGCGCTTATCCACGCCTTTGGCCGGACATTATCCGTTCTTCGCTGAAGTTTACATAAGTCTTTAAGGACTCAAAAGACCTCTCGAATAGCGACTCAGCCTCGCCTTATCATGACAAAGAGTTTTAGCTTTCCATCGAGGCGCCGCCAGCTCAACCGGGCGCAATCGCAGTGGTTCTCCCAAAGGCCACCTTAGCCGGCTGTAACGGAACGTAAGGTACCAAAACGTGGGAGCCGCAAACCCAACTATTGACCCAAGACATGATTCGGAGCCGATTCATATAATGCTATAAGTTTGGGGTGCCGCACTTGTGAAAGTGTTCGGACTTATCACACCATAATGCGGGGAACATAAGCCCCTGGTGTATTCGGCCGTACCAAAATATATGGGTGTAGGATGTCATTAATGAACATATATGTAAAGTAATGCAATTATAGGCAAAAAGTGTTGCATTATTTATTCAAGGAATTCTGCTATAAGTGCGGAATGATACAAATAGTGCGGTAAGCAAGGGATTGGACTAATTAAACATGTCCCCCTCCAGGGGTGGGCTGCGGACTGGTGTATATAATTAATTTTAATGCTCGTAATGGAGACCACCTGAGTGTTCGTCACAGCCTTTTTCCCTCCCTGGCTGTTGCATCATGAGTTCGGCGGGTTTGCCGCCACACAGGCCCTCTGGTGAACGGAGTCCTGTGTATACAAAGAAGGAAAATAAAAAATGAAAAAGGAGCGACACACTTGTGAGCCCCTGGTGTGGTCGAGCCGCACTGGTCTCATAGGTCGTGCCCTCCCCTAGGCCCATGGTATCTCCAGAGCGTAATGATGTACGCGAGGGCTGGTCTTGCAATCATGCGAGGGCTGGGTTAGCCGCATTGCTACGCTGCGTTCTAACGCGCCACGTGGCCTTGGCTGATGTTGCTCCGGCGCTGCTTATCGGTCCGCCATTTAACGGCCGGAATCGAAAATTGCCTTAAAAGGCTGCTCGCATTTCCGCCGCGAGAGCCGGCGTATGTTCCTCCGCTCGAGGGAGCGCTCAGATTTCCGCTGACCGTGATGACTCCACGAGGGCCTCGCATCTTGAGCTTGAGGTATGCATAATGCGGCACCGCTGCTGAACTTTGCGAACGCGTTCGTCCGAAAGCAGAGCGTGATAGCCGCCGCGAACGTGACTATGTCAAAGATTAACTCTCGCCCGAAATTTTCCGGGATCCAAGACAACTTCCAGCAGGATCGAGCTCGCATAATTGGCTTCAACACTGGTATGACGCTTTGAAGGTCGCTTTGTAGGTTTAATCTTGAGGGTCTATGCCCATCTTGTGTATCAGATCCCGATAAAGCAGGTTCAGTTACGCCGCCGCCCATCAGACTCTCGTGAGGTGAAATCCATCGACGATTGGGGTCTAAAACCAATGCGTGAATCGCCATGGCGGATATCGGTCGGATGGTCTCTTCGATCAAAGTGATCGGGAAGAGGACCATGGATTGAACTTAGGGCGATCGCTCCATCGCATATACGCCCTCGCACGCTCGCCCCTCTTGGGTATGTGGGTTATGATATCATGTTTACCGTCCGCACTTGTGGGGGAAACCTTTGTCCTCTCATCGCTCGGGCGGTCGGGTCTCTTCCTCGTTGCCGCCAGGCAGCCCCTTGTCGTTGTTTTCGCAATTAACTTGCTCGCTCGCTTAAATACTCAACAATCTCTGCTGGTGTGGTTAGCTGGCTTTTCGGGCTTACATGTATCCGCATGAGAAGTCGAGTATTCGGTCCAAATTGACGGACCCGGAGTGGTTCTTTTGAATGGCTTCTTCCATCGACCGGTTTAGAGCCTCGAATCCGCGCTGACCGCCAGATCCTCCTTGTCGCCGCCGTTAACTCGGCGTATATTTTTGCTTCGACGCGACCTGCCATTGTGGTCCTTAGTATCCGAACTACCAGCATTTTTGCTGAGGTTGTTGCTGCGAGCTAGCCAGCTATCCTCTCCCGCACAGAAGCGGGTCATTAATGATGTGGGGGCTGGCATGGATTTCGGATTTTCCTGTCCTAGGTGCCGGGCTAGCCACTCGTCGTGGATGTTATGTTTGAAGGCTGCAAGGGCCTCGTGATCCCGACACCAACGATTTGATTTTTCTTTGTTAAGAACCGTGTCCGTAATTGCCCGCCGATTCGT
This sequence comes from Aegilops speltoides, assembly GCA_021437245.1. Taxonomy (NCBI): domain Eukaryota; kingdom Viridiplantae; phylum Streptophyta; class Magnoliopsida; order Poales; family Poaceae; genus Aegilops; species Aegilops speltoides. The sequence continues at coordinate 46,252 of JAHHZJ010000952.1, read as the reverse complement.
CCGGCTGCTGGATTATGTGGCTTAGGTCATCGGCGCCCGTGGTCGCACATATGTTCCCCGGAAGTTGTTGAGGAATGCGGCTTCCGTGTCCTCCCAACACCCAATTGACTCGCGGGCAGGCTGTTAAGCCAATGCCGAGCTGGTCCTTTAAGCTTGAGCGGAGATATTTGATGGCGTGAGATCGCCGCCGGGTCATATGGATGTGAAGGAGATAATATTCGATCCAAACCGCTGGGTCCGCCGTGCCATCGAGGATTCAATGTTTACGGGTTTAAACCCTTCGTGGATTTGATGATCCATTACTCGCCGCTGAAGCATAGCGGTGTGCGGCGCTCAGATTGAGCAATATCACGACGTAGCTCAAGGGAGCGCTTGTTCGCTGTGTTCGCCCGCCGAGTTGTTGTATCCGCTCGACGGTATTCGCCGGGGTCGGGGGCGCCCACGTGATCCATAAATAGATCTCGATTGTCTTGCCTTATCCTCCAATATATCTCGCAAGTCCAGCCGCTGCCCCCGGGCTTCAGATTTTCGAGCGATGCCGGGTACGGTCTTGATGGAAGGCCTCGATGCTCTCTCCGCCGCGACCATGGGGTGGTCGGTCACCAGACAGCGCTGGTGATGAATTTATGTATGCTTCCTCATCTAATCGAGGGAGCAACTTGCGTTTTGGAGGGGCATTCGAGTTCGTACTCTTCAGCCACGAGGACCTCGGTCCATCGGTCGACCAGCAGGTCTTGATCAGCTTGAAGTTGCTGCTGCTTTTTCTTTAGGCTATTTGCTGTGGCCATTAGCCCGCGCTTGAAACGCTTTGTTTGACGGGATCTCGGCACGACGAATTGGCTGCCGCCGAGGCTTGCCTCGCCTCGAGGGAGGTATGTAATTATCATCCTCGACCTCTTCGCCCCGCCGCCTCTCGTGAGGGCTTGAGCCGCATCCTCCCGCACCAATCTTGCAGAGGGGATTGTCTTCGCACTCTCGGGTGCTATTATCCCCGTGCCGAATCTCCATTCTTGCTGTGGCGGATTTAGAGCGGCGCCACGACGCCGGGCGCTGGGCTGTTTCTTTATGAATCATCACGCTTCTTTCTCCGCACTCCATCTTTTGGGGTGTCCACCATGTATATGTCATATGTCGAGGTGGTCTTCCAAAGGCCTCGTAGGCGCTGGTTCTGTTCGCTCCCATCGCCATCCATACCGCCGATGTCTTCGAGTCATAGTCTAGCATGTCGGTTAGATTGTCGACAAGGGCTACAAAGTGGGAGGTGTGTGGTTTTGAATTTCTTCGTCGTCCGCATCCCAACCATCCTGGCCGTAATCCGGCCAGGGCTCTCCGGATAGCGAGAGATGCTTTAGCGAATTTAAGATGTCGCCAAAGGGTGAGTGCTAAAAGATGTCCACGGCGGTGAACTCCATGATCGGCGCCCAATCGGATTCGATTGGCAGGGGCGCAGGAGGTTCGGAGTCCGGCAGGGAGTCCGGCACCTCGGAGTCACAAGCTTTATAAGGGACAACGCCAGTGTTCGGCTCCATCACTGTGGAAGTCGCAGCCCCGAGGAGGTGTCCAGCCACCCGTTCTCGATCTGCGCAATCAGCTCCGGACTATGGGTCGGTGCGGATTCGTGTGCAGCCTCCAAGGCGCTGTCCGGCGGCAGAGTTAGGTCATGCCCATCGTGATAAAGGCGGCACGCACGATCGCGGGCTCGATCCATCAAGATCAAGTCTCCGCGATATCCGCCGTGAAGTTTAGGGCTTCCGAATCCGACCTAACGCCAGGGCGAAGCTGATTCTTTCCGATGGCCAAGTGAATTGGCCAGTGTGAAGCCGCCGAATACGAAGATCTGTCCGGGGAGAAAAGTCTCACCCTAGAAGGCGTTGTTGTTGATCGAAGAAGCCATCGAGCCTATCAGTGACGATACAGAGGAACTCTCAATGAAAGCACCAATGTCGGTGTCAAAACCGGCGGATCTCGGGTAGGGGGTCCCGAACTGTGTGTCTAGGCGGATGGTAACAGGAGACAAGGGACACGATGTTTTTACCCAGGTTCGGGCCCTCTCGACGGAGGTAAAACCCTACTCCTGCTTGATTGATATTGATGATATGGGTAGTACAAGAGTGGATCTACCACGAGATCAAGGAGGCTAAACCCTTGAAGCTAGCCTATGGTATGATTGTTGTAATGGTTGTTGTGTCCTACAGACTAAAGCCTTCCGGTTTATATAGACACCGGAGAGGGCTAGGGTTACACAGAGTCGGTTACAATGGTAGGAGATCTACATATCCGTATTGCCAAGCTTGCTTTCCACGCCAGGGAAAGTCCCATCTGGACACGGGACGAACTCTTCTATCTTGTATCTTCATAGTCTTGGAGTCCGGCGGACGATGATAGTCCGGCTGTCCGGACACCCCCTAGTCCAGACTCCTCAAGGGCGCTTATTTTGCTTCGACGCGACCTGCCATTGTGGTCCTTAGTATCCGGACTGCCAAAGATTTTTACCGAGGTTGTTGCTGCGAGCCAGCTAGCCATCCTCTCCCGCACGTAAGCGGGTCATTAATGATGTGAGGGCTGCCATGGATTTCGCTTTTCCTGCCCTAGGTGCCGTGCCAGCCATTCGCCACGGATGTTATGTTTGAAGGCTGCGAGGGCCTCTCGATTCGGACAATCGACGATTTGATTTTTCTTTGTTAAGAACCGTGTCTGTAATTGCCCGCCGATTCGTCTGCTATCAATTATGTGGTTTAGGTCATCGGCGTCCGTGGTCGCAGACGATGTGCCCGGAAGTTGTCGAGGAATGCGGCTTCCGTGTCCTCCCAACACCCAATTGACTCGCAGGGCAGGCTGTTAAGCCACCGCCGAGCTGGTCCTTTAAGCTTGAGCGGAGATATTTGATGGCGTGAGATCGCCACCAAGGGCCATATGGATATGAAGGAGATAATCTTCGATCCAAACCGCTGGGTCTGTTGTGCCATCGAGGATTCAATGTTTACGGGTTTAAACCTTTCAGGATTTGATGATCCATTACTTCGCTGCTGAAGCATAGCGGTGTGCGGCGCCTATATTGAGCAATGTCACGATGTAGCTCAAGGGAGCGTTGTTCGCCAGGTTCGCCCGGCCGAGTTGTTGTATCCGCGCGACGGTATTCGCTGTGGGTCGGGGCGCCCACGTGATCCATAGATAGATCTGGATTGTCTTGCTTTGTCCTCCAATATATCCCGCAAGTCCGCGCTGCTCCTCGTGGGCTTCAGATTTTTGAGCGATGCCGGGTACGGTCTTGGTGGAGGGCCTAGGTGTTTCTCCGTCCCCACCATGGGGTGGTCGGTCCGCCAGACAGTAATCGGTGATGAAGGTATATATGCTTCCTCCTCTAGTCGGGGAGCAACTTGCATTTTGGGTAGCTCTTGGAGGGGCATTCGAGTTCATACTTTCGCCGCGAGGACCTCGGTCCATCCGTCGGCCAAGCAGGTCTTGATCAGCTTGAAGTCGCTGCTGCTTTTTCTTTAGGCTATTTGTCGTGGCCATTAGCTCGGCTCAAACACTCTTGTTCGACGGGATCCTCCGCACGACGACTCGGGCCGCCGCCGAGGCTTGCCTCATCTCCGGAGGGAGGTATGTAATTATCATCCTCGACCTCTTCGCCGCCGCCTCTCGTGAGGGCTTGCTTCGCATCCTCCCGCGCTGAATATTGCCGAGGGGATTGTCTTCGCACTTTCTCGGGTGTTATTATCTCCTCGTGCCGAATCTCCATTCTACTCGTGGTGGATTTAGAGCGGCGCCACGACGCCGGGCGCTGGGCTGTTTCTTTAAGGAATCTGCCTCGCGCTTCTTCCATCCCCATCTTTTGGGGTGTCCACCATGTATATGTCGATGACGAGGTGGTCTTCCAAAGGCCCTATAGGCGCTGGTTCTGATCGCTCCCATCGCCGCCCATACCGCCGATGTCTTCGAGTCGTAATTCAGCATGTCTGCTAGATCGCCGACAAAGGGCTACAAAGTGGGTGGTGGGTGGCTTTGAATTTGTTCGTCGTCCAATCCCAACCATCCTGGCTATAGTCCGACTAGGGCTCTCCGGATAGCGAGAGATGCTTTAGCGAATTTAGGATGTCGCCAAAGGGTGAGTGCTGAAAGATGTCCGCAGCGGTGAACTCCATGATCGGCGCCCAATCGGATTCGATTGGTGGGGCGCAGGAGGTTCAGAGTCCGCAGGAGTCCGCACCTCGAGTCACGAGCTTTATAAGGGACGAGGTCGTGTTCGCCCATCGCCGTGGAAGTTGCAGCCCCGAGGCGGTGTCCAGCCACCCGCCCTCGATCCGCGCGATCGGCTTCAATTATGGGTCGGAGCGGATTTGTGCGGCCTCCAAGGTACCGTCCGCGGCAGAGCTAGATCATGCCCATCGTGATGCTGGCGGCATGCTCGGCCGCGCTTGATCTGTCAAGATCAAGTCTCCGCGATATCCGCCGTGAAGTTTAGGGTTTCCAAATCTGACCGACGCCAGGGGCGAGCTTTCGATCCGCTCCAGATGGCCGAGTGAATTGCCCGCAGCGGCGGTCACCGAATATGAAGATCTGTCCGGGAGAAAAGTCTCACCGACGGCATTGTTGTTGATTGAAGAAGCCATCGTTTATCGGTGACGCATACGAGGAACTCTCAATGAAAGCACCAATGTCGGTGTCAAACCGCGGATCTCGGTAGGGGGTCCCGAACCAGCGCCTAGGCGATGGTAACAGGAGACAAGGGACACGATGTTTTTACCCAGGTTCGGGCCCTCTCGATGGAGGTAAAACCCTACTCCTGCTTGATTGGTATTGATGATATGGGTAGTACAAGAGTAGATCTACCATGAGATCAAGGAGGCTAAGCTCTAGAAGCTAGCCTATGGTATGATTGTCGTAATGGTTGTGTTGTCCTACGGACTAAAACCCTCCGGTTTATATAGACACCGGGGAGGGCTAGGGTTACACAGAGTCGGTTACAATGGTAGGAGATCTACATATCCGTATTGCCAAGCTTGCCTTCCATGCCAAGGAAAGTCCCATCCGGACACGGGACGAAGTCTTCAATCTTGTATCTTCATAGTCTTGGAGTCCGGCTGACGATGATAGTCCGGCTGTGCGGACACCCCCTAGTCCAGGACTCCCTCAGAGGCGGAGTGCCACCACGCGCCGGAGAAGGAGGCATAGTGCCCTGATCACTCGTCGGAGGAGGAGGCGGAGGAGGAGGTGGAGTGCCCTGACTCGCCGGTGGAGGAGGAGGAGGAGGAGTCGTGCACTTCGGAAGGTTGATGAGCTCCTTCCGCCATAGGCATGGAGTCTTCAGAGCAGAACCCAGCCGAGTCTCCCCTTCACGGGTAGGGTGGTCAAGCTCGAGGTCCTCAAATCCCTCCGTTATTTCGTCCACCGTCAACCTAGCATATCCTTCTGGAATCGACGACAGTGAAAAGTTGCGCCGGGTTCAGGAGGTCGAACAAAGCCGATAGCCGCCTTGACTTTCAAGTTCTGCCATTGCGTCATAAGGTGGCAATGTTGAGACTCCGTGATAGCATCCATGGGGTCACTAGCAGGAGCCGTGAAGACAGGCTCTTGAAGCAGCTCGGTGGAAGCCACTCGCTTTCTCGCTGAGATGGCGGGTAGCTTCGGGGTAGCTTCGCATGTCGCTTGTCGCGAATCGCGCCTCGCTCTCTAGCGCTTGTACCTTGCGGCAGCGCCCGCAGCTTGGGTCTGCCCATTTTCTTCCTCCTCTCCTAGCATTTGTAACCGCTCACGTCCCGAAACCCAGCCTTCCACAGAACGTAGCCTGGCGTGCCTCGTGTCCGTCCAGGGTGCTCAGGATTCCCGAGGGCCATTGTGAGCTCGTCAATGTACCTTCCTGCCACTACAAAAAAAAAGACACATCCGTGACATTTTGGGCCGAACGAATTTTTTTCTATCATACATATGACACTTTTATGATGATAATTGTGAAAAAACCCCGTATCATCACAGATGTGGTGGGCTCCTACTTCTATGACAAAAAATCATGACAGAAAATGGGCTTTTTGTCCTGGGCGGGCTGGAGACGCAGCTGCATGACATTCTTTGGGCCGTCCATGACAGAAAAAACCATGGTAGAAGCGAGGGGGAGGAAAATTTCGGGGTGTTGTCGGTTACGATGGGAGGTCGGGGGCCGAGCGATGCGCTTTTTCTCGTGACGACACGCTGCAGGTAGCGAGGCGCTCGCTTTAATCAACCCGAAGCGAGGCATTGGTCTCTAATCAACCCGAAAGACAGCATTGCAGGCTACGCTATCAACTCCGAAGCGATCGGTCGATGGCTGTTAATCAGAGCCGATTGAGCGATTCTTCGCCATCGCTGCTAATCAAGCCGATCGTTGATGAGCATTGCGGGGGGTGGATGAACAATGAGCGGTAGCGTTGCCTCTGGATGAACAGGAACCCGTGGTGGGGAGGGCTGGATGAACAGTAGACGATGGAGGGGTGGCCGTGGAGGGGTGGTTGAACAGGACCCCATGGTGTGGAGGGCTGGATGAACAGTAGACGGTGGAGGGGTGCCCGTGGAGGGGTGGTTGAATAGTAGCCGGTGGAGTAGCGCGCGGTGGAGGCTGGATGAACAGGAGCCCGTGGAGGCTGGAGGAGGTCGACGGTAGCCCGTGGAGGCTGGAGGAGGTCGACGGTGAAGATGAACAGTATCCCGTGGAGTCCCGTTTTGTGGTACGCCACACCCTTCGGATGAACAGACCCCTGCTTTCGACCGTAGGAGGTCCGCTTTCGTCTGCTTTTGGCGGTATGCCACACCCTCCCGATCAACATGACCCCTGCCACCGTAGGAGGTCCGCTTCTCCGCTTTTGCGGACGCCACACCTCCCGATCAACAGACTCCTGCTTCACCGTAGGAGGTCTGCTTCTCCGCTTTGTGGTACGCCGCACTTCGCGATGAACAGATCCTGCTTCAACGTGGGCTACCGAACACAAGGCTGTTTCTCCGCAGCGGTATGCCATGCCTCGCTTCCATCGCTCGCTCCGCCCAAGCCTCACGGCGAACACGACCACACATTCCGCTCCGACCCAGCCGGTTGGCTCCCACGCTGCCTGCTGCCTCCCGGCGAACACGACGCATTCCGCTGCTTCCCATGAACACGATTTACAACGCTGTTTCTCCGCTCCGACCCAGCCATGTACGTATGCGCGAGTAGGCATTTGAGACCCTGCCCGATGTACGACGCGGGTCAGATTTTCTTTCTTACACCGCCATTGTACGACGTACATACCACGCGCGCCGCTTCTACTATGACACGCGCAAGCCTCTACATCCACCAAGATATATATACGCACATCGCTCACGACCAGAATGACAACGCCACGACGCTTCGACCAGGTGGGTCCCGACCGCCGCACTTCCTTGCGGCGAAGATGTAGCCGGTGGGTCCCAGCAGCCGTGGGGGTGAATCGCTTTGTTTTTTACCCGGACGCACGCCCTTGCGCATGCGAAGGTGTAGCTGGTGGGTCCCAACAATGTGGGGAAACATTTTTCGTGAAATATGGTGGCCCATCCGTGGGTCCCCGCTGTCAGGTGGAGGAATAATTATTTTGCGCGTAATAAGGAGTCACTTCCTTGCTGCGGCCGTGGACCTAGCTGTCAGCCTCTCCACATATAGTCCACGTCCGATGGAAGCCGTTCCTTGACCACGTTGACCACGCCGCGCCGAGAGCACCAGGGCGGTGAACGACGGCGAGGCCTAGGAAGGGGACGACGCAGAACTGGGGAAGACGCGGCAGTGGATGCCCACGCGTAGAGGAGTACGAGGGTTCACTGGTTCGTTGCAGTGTGAGGTTGTCGTCGCTACAAAATAACAGGGGGTGTGGGTGAGTAGAGGGATGGCCTGGCCAACGGTGGGAGTAGTAGGGGGCGGTGAGGCCTCCGCCGCATCGCAGCCGGACACGGGAGGCAGGAGCACGAGGCACGACCGGCGCTAGTTTGGGCGGCTGGAGCAAGAAGACCAGAGGTTGAAGAAGCACTACGGCCGTTGGATGGACATCGTACGGTCACTAGAGTTAGAATCGTGCATATTGACTAAGTTGACAAAGCCCTCCGTCCCCGTCAACTTAGTAGGCCCACAAGTCAGCCTGCCACTATACTAGGTCCCAGCTAACAGGGGGAGTATTCATTTATTTTGTGCGTAATAAGAAGGAACTTCCTTGCATGCGAAGATATAGCTGATGGGTCCGAGCTGTCAGCGGCGGTAACGTTTTTTTCGCGAGATACAGAGGCCCTTTCGGTGGGTCCCTGATGTCAGGTGGATGAATCATTATTTTGCGCGTAATAAGGAGGCATTTCTTGCGGCGTCCGGACCCAGCTGTCGGCCTCTCCACGCATACCCACTTCAGATGCATGTCGGTCGCCGACCACGTTGACCAGGCCGCGCCGAGAGCACCAGGGTGGTGGATGACGGCGAGGCCTAGAAAGGGAACGACACGGAGGCAAGGAAGACTCGGCAGTTGTTTCCCACGCGGAGGGGAGTACGACAGAATGAGGGTTTACTGGTTCGTCTGCCATCGCCGGAGAATAACAGCAGGTGTGGGTGAGTAGAGGGATGGCTAGGCCAGCGATGGGAGTACGGTGGGGCGGTGAGGCCTGCACGGCAGTACAGCTGGCCGTGGGGAGGAGGGAGCATGCAGTCCCGCCGGCGCTTGTTTGAGCGGCTGGAGCAGGAAGAGCCGAGATTGAAGAAGCACGACGGCCGTTGGATGGCCATCCAACAACCACCGCTAAAGGCCAACCTTTTTTAGGAAAGCCTCAAATCTGTGGAAAACAGCATACATCCCATCTGCCATTATTTCTAATAATTTACAGCCCATTTGCTAATTGTTAAGGTTTTTTTGGAGCCTATATTGATTTTGTTAGCATTACAGCCCATACTGTGGCCACGGTTAAAAAATTATATGAAATTTTGCATATTTCGGTGCGGTCCGAACTGTTTTTAATCTCAAAATTTCAACTCACATTCAAACTGATTTTAAAAATAAATGTATATCAATATAAAATCCAACAAATTCTCCACGCATAAAAATTAATGTAATTTAAAATCTTGAAATGAAAAAAAAAGATATTTGAAACTAATTGCCGGTTTGATGTGTTTTAAAAATGTACAGCCCATTTCTCATTACTGATGGGCCATTTTCTGCTAGCCGAATGAAAGCTCTCCTCGTTTTGAAATATTTGCAGCCCAACAGCCCGACAAAGCGACTTTACTTGGCAAATAACAAAAAATCGGGCTGTGGTCAGGACCCAGCTGTCAGCCTCTCCACATACAAGATTCTTCCGATGGAAGTCGCTCTCGACCACGCTGACCACGCCACAGGAGAGCACCACAGGTGGACGACGGCGAGGCCTAGGAAGGGACGATGGGAGCAAGAGAAGACGCGGCAAAGGAAGCCCGTAAGGAGAGGAGTACGAGGGTTCACCGTCTCGGCTGCGTGTGAGGTTGCCGCCGCCGCAGGCCTCGCCAGCCGTGGGAATAGTAGGGGCGGTGAGGCCTCAAGGGCAAAGACAGCCGCCCACGGAGGCAGGAGCATGAGGCACGACCGGCGCTGGTTTGGGCGGCTGGAGCAAGAAGACCAGAGGTTGAAGAAGCACTACGGCCGTTGGATGGACATCGTAAGGTCACTGGAGCTAGAATCATTCATATTGACTAAGTTGACAAAGCCCTTCGTCCCCGCCAACTTAGTAGGCCCACAAGTCAGCCTCCCACCAAGGTGGGTCCCAGCTAGCAGGGGGAGTATTCATTTTTTTGTGAGTAATAAGGAGGCACTTCCGGCGGGTCCAAGCTGATAGCGGGGGGACATTTTTTCATGAATACGGTGGTCTGTCTGCAAGGCCCCAACAGCCGGGGGCAAACGTTTTCACAAAATACGGTGGCCCGGCCCAAAGGGTCTCGCCGCTTGAGGAATCATTATTTTCTGCGTAATAAGGAGGCACATACTTGTCGCGGCCGTGGACCCACTGAGACTCTCCACATACAAAGATACTTCGATGGAAGTCGCCTCGACCACGCTAACCTTGCCGCTGCCCGCTGCATGCATGTGTCCATGGGTGTTGAGGGAGTCCTCGACTAGGGGTGTCCGGACAGCCGACTATCATCGCCCCACGGACTCCAAGACTACGAAGATACAAGATTGAAGACTCCGCCCCGTGTCCGGATGGGACTTTCCTTGGCGTGGAAGGCAAGCTTGGCGATACGGATATGTAGATCTCCTACCATTGTAACCGACTGTAACCCTAGCCCTCTCCGTGTCTATATAAACCGGAGGGTTTTAGTCCGTGAGGACATAACATCCATTACAACAATCATACCATAGGCTAGCTTCTAGGTTTAGCCTCCTTGATCTCGTGGTAGATCCACTCTTGTAATACACATCATCAATATTAATCAAGCAGACGAGGGTTTTACCTCCATCAAGAGGGCCCAACCTGAGTAAAACATCGTGTCCCTTGTCTCCGTTACCATCCGCTTAGACGCACAGCCGGGACCCCTACCCGAGATCCGCCGGTTTTGACATCGACATTGGTGCTTTCATTGAGAGTTCTCTCGTGTCGCCACCGATAGGCTCGATGGCTTCTTCAATCAACAACAACGCCGCCCAGGGTGAGACTTTTCTCCCGGACAGATCTTCAGATTCGCGGTTTCGCATCATGGGCTAATTCACTTGGCCATCCGAGCAGATCGAAGTTACGCCCGCCGCCGTTAGGTTCGAAGCCTAAACTTCACGGCCGACATCCGCGGGACTTGATCTTCGACGGACTCGAGCCATGTACCGAGAGCGTGCCGCATCGTCACGATGGGCATGATTTATTTCGCCGACGACAAAGGCCTTGGTGGTCAGACACGAATCCGCCCAGCCTCGGTCCCGAGCCGACGCCAGACGAGGACCGTGGCTAGACACCGCCTCGGGGGCTGCAACTTCTGCGGTGATGGAGCCGAACACTAACCTTGTCCCCTATAAAGCTCGTGACTCCGAGGTGCCGGATTCTCGCCGACTCAACCTCCTCGCCCGCCAATCGAATCCGATTGGGTGCCGATCATGGAGTTCACCGCTGCGGACATCTTTCAGCACTCGCCCTTTGGCGACATTCTAAATTGCTAAAGCATCTCTCGCTATCCGGAGAGCCCTGGCCGGATGATGGCCAGGATGGTTTTGATGCGGACGACGAAGAAATTCAAAGCCCACCCACCTCCCACTTTGTAGCCACCGCCGACCATCTAACCGACATGCTAGACTATGACACCAAAGACATCGACGCTATGGACGATTTATACCGAGATTTATCAAGAACCAGCGCCATGGTGGCAATCGGAAAACCACCTCGCCATATGACATATACATGGTGGACACCCCAAAAGATGGGGAAGGCGAAGAAGCAGCGGAGGCTGATTCTTAAAGAAACAGCCCAAGCACCGACGCTGGCGCCGCCTAAATCCCGCCACAACAAGAATGGAGATTCCGCACAGAGATAATAATACCCCGTGATAGTGCCGAAGACAATCCCTCCCGCAAGATTCAGCGCAGGAGGATGCGTAAGCAAGCCCTCACGAGAGCAGCAGCATTTAAGAGGTCGAGGATGATAATTACATACGCCCTCCAAGACGAGGCAAGCCTCAACGACGACGTAATCTGCCGTGCCCGAGGATCCCGGCGAACAAGAGCTGCTTAAACGCAGGCTAATGGCCACAGCAAATAGCCTAAAGAAAAAATAGCAGCAGCTTCAAGCTGATCAAGACCTGTTGGCCGACAGATGGACCGAGGTCCTCGCGGCCGAAGAGTATGAACTCGAACGCCCCTCCAAAAGCTACCCAAAACTCAAGTTGCTCCCCCGATTAGAGGAGGAAGCATACATACCTTCATCACCAGCGCACAATACGGCCGACCGACCACCCCGTGGTCGCGAGAGAGAGGCATCCAGGCCTTCCATCAAGACCGCACTCGCATCGCCGAAAAGTACGGCCACGAGGAACGCTACCGGACTTATGGGACATATTGAGGATAAGGCAAGACAATCCAGATCTATCTATGGATCACGTATGCCCCCTTACGACACACGCATAAATACCGCCGAGCTGGATACAACAACTCCGCCGGGCGAACACAGCAGCATAACGCCCCTTGAGCTACGCCGTGATATTGCTCAATACAGAGGCGCCAGCACACCCGCTTATGCTTCATCGACGAAGTAATGGATCATCAAATCCTCAAGGGTTTAAACCCAGAAGATTGAATCTTACGATGGCATGACAGACCCCACGGTTTGGATCAAGATTATCTCCTTCACATCCATATGGCCCGCGTGACGATCTCCACGCCATAAAATATCTCCCGCCAAGCTTAAAGGACAAGCTCAGCATTGGCTTAACAGCCTGCCCGCAGAGTCAATTGGTGTTGGAGGACCCGAAGCCGCATTCTCGACAACTTCCAGTGGCACATATGTGCGGCTACCGACGCCGATGACCTAAGCCACATAATCCAGCAGCCGACGAATCGCCGCATAATTCGACACGGTTCTAACAAAGAAAAATCAAATCGCCGACCGTCCGGATGCGAGGCCTCGCAGCCTTCAAACATAACATCCGCGATGAGTGGCTAGCCCGCACGAGGGACAGAAAAGCCAAATCCATGGCAGCCCTCACGTCATTGATGACCCGCTTCAGGCGGGAGAGGATAGATTGCTAGCTCAAGAAGCAACAACCTCAAAGAAAATGCTGGTAGTCCGGACTCTAAGGACCACAATGGCAGGTCACGTCGGTTAATAACAAATGCCGCGTTAACGGCGCATTTACAAGGAGGATACGTAGTTAACGCTGGATTCCGAGGCTCTAAACCCGTCAGCGGAAGAAGCCATTCAAAAGAACCACTCCGGTCCGGCCCAATTTGGACCGAATACTCGACCGCCATGCCGATACATGGCACTTCAAAAGCCAGCTAATCACACCAACAGAGATTGTTGGGTATTCAAGCAGGCATGCAAGTTAATTGCCAAAAACAATGACAAGGAGCTGCACAGCGACGACGAGGAAAAGACCCGACCGCCGAACAGTAGAGGACAGAAGGGTTCCCCCCCCACAAGTGCGGAAGGTAAACATGATATACGCAACCCATATACCCAAGAGGGAGCGGAAGCGTGCACTAAGGGACGTATATGCGATGGAGACAGTCGCCCCTAAGTTCAATCCATGGTCCTCTTGCCCGATCACTTTCGATCGAAGAGACCATCCGAAGAGACCATCTGACCAGTATCCGCCATGGCGGATTCGCCGCATTGGTTTTAGACCCAATCGTCGATGGATTTCACCTCACAAGAGTCCTGATGGACGGCGGCAGTAGCCTGAACCTGCTTTATCAGGATACAATGTGCAAGATGGGCATAGGCCCCTCAAGGATTACCTACAAAGACGACCTTCAAAGGCGTCATACCAGGTGTTGAGGCCAATTGTACAGGCTCAGTCACACTGGAAGTGGTCTTCGGATCCCCGGACAATTTCTGGAGCGAGGAGTTAATCTTCGACATAGTCCCTTTCCGCAGCGGCTATCATGCTCTGCTCGGACGAACCGCTGCTCAAGAAGTTCAACGCGTGCCGACACGCATACCTAAAGCTCAAGATGCCAGGCCCTCGCGGAGTCACTATGGTCAACGGAAATACGGAACGCTCCCTCCAAACGGAGGAACACGCAGCGGCTCTCGCAGCAGAAGTACAGAGCAGCCTTCTAAGGCAATTTTCGAGTCCGGCCGTTAAACGGCCGGACACGGCCAAACGCGCCCGGAGCAACATCAACCAAGACCACCTGGCACGATCCGAGCACGCGTAGCAATGCGGCCCCAACCCCAGCCCTTGCATAATTGCAAGATCAACCCTCCGCGTACATCATTACACTCTGGAGATACCATGGGCCTAGGGGGAGGGGCACGACCACAAGAGACCCAGAGTGCGGCTCGACCATACCAGGGGCTCACAAGTGTGTCACCCTTTTTTTATTATAATTTTCCTTCTTTGTATACATAGGACTCGCTCACTGAGGTTCTGTCAAGCGGTGAACCCGCCAACTCACGATGCAACAGCCAGAAGGGAAGAAGGCTGCATTTAACACTCGTGTGGCCTCCATTACGAGCATTAAATTTGATTATATACACCAGTCCGCAGCCCACCCCTCGAGGGGGACATGTTTAATTAGTCCAATCCCTTGCTTATCAAGACTATTTGTATCATTCCGCACTCATAGCGTAATCCCTTGAATAAACCATGCAGCACTTTTTGCCTCGTTATTGCATTACTTTACATATATGTTCACTAATGACATCTTGCACCAGATATTTTGGTACGGCCAAATACACCAGGGCTTATGTTCCCGTGATTATGGTGTGATAAGTCTAACACTTTCACAAGTGCGGCACCTCAACTTATAGCATTATATGAATCGCTCTAATCATGTCTTGGGTCAATAGTTGGGTTTGCCTGGCCCCACGCTTTTGGTACCTTACGCCCGCTCGCGGCTAAGATGGCACTGGAGAACCACCGCGATTGCGCCTCGCTGAGCTGGGCGAGCGCCTCGAGGAGAAAGCTAAAACTGACTGTCATGATAAGGCGAGAGACTGGTCGCTGTTCGAGAGGTCTTTTCGAGTCCTTAAAGACTTATGCAAGATCAAGCTTAAGAACCGGATAATGTCCGCCAAGGCATGGATAGCACCCGAACTCGGTCTTCCGAATACTAGGGGCTTCACCAAATTTAAAATTATAGAATTCTATGGCTAAGTGAGAGTGTTCAAGCATTATAAGTCCGTTGCCTCGCTCGCTGTGTTGAGCGCCTCCTAGATGGACCCAAAATGGGAACAAGAGTGCTCAAATTTATCCCGAACACCCCAAAGACTGTGGCTTGGGGGCTGAAGCCACGACTTGCCATCTCTCGATTTTATAAACGGCCGCATGTAAGGTAATATTTAAATCAAACAAGCGTTGCTTAGCGATATGAACAAAGTTTTCAGCACGTGATAATACATAGCGAGTCTACTCAATAATTACATCTCGGGGCACTCATCCGCAATCTTGCGTGCACCCTTCAGACAGTCTTATAGTACATCTCGGCGACGATACTCCTTGCCCGCTGGTGGCGCGCGCTGATGAGCCTTTTCGATCCAGCTTGCCCCAAGCAGACCTTTTGCGCTGGCAGGGGCCCGACGAGCACCTTCAATACATGCGAGCGCTGATGACCTCCACCTGTGGGCACGATCCACCAGCCGCCAGACGAGGCCGGTAGCTCCTGTGCATGGCCCCTCCAGGCCATAGCCAGACTATGAGGCCCTTCATGGCCTCCTCCGCCACCTTGTGGACCTCGACCAGCTGCTTCAGCTGGTCGCCAGGGGGCACCGGATGGCCGGCCTCAGCGTACTGAGACTAGAAGACCTTCTACATTGAGCTCCCCTCCTCACCACGGTAGAATGCGGCGGCATCGGATACACTGCGAGGCAGATCTGCAAACGCCCCTGGAGAGCTCCGAATTCGGGTAAGTGTCAGGTAGTTTACATTAACATGCTTGCTTTGCATGAAAAATGCCTTACCCGCCGATATTTTCTTCACATCTTCAACTTCCTAAAGGGCCTTACGGGCCTCGGCCTTGGCGGACTTGGCACTTTCGAGAGCCGAGGCGAGCTCGACTCGAAGTCTTTGAGTCGCGCTCCAAACTCTCATGCTTGTCCATGAGAGCCTCGGAGCTCTTGCCGCACCTCCGCCACCCGCCCTCCTACTTCTCTTGCTCTGCCCGCTCATGCCGCATAATGCGTTCGTCATGACACAGCCTCCTTCAGGTTGCCACCTCATTTGTGGCCCCGCAGCATCTATGTTATCCTTGTTATTTTTATTGCAACCTAAATCCTTTTCTCAGAAGGTAACTATTCAAAGTGGTGTTACTCACCTTCTTTGTCCTCGAAGCTGCTTCTTGGCACGGCCGAGCTCTTGCTCGACCGCCGAGATCCCGCTTTAATGCACCAACCTCCGCAGATCGGGCGGTAAAGGTCAAGCAGCGCAGCTCGCAAACCCATATTGACATACTTTTTAGCAACCTCACAGATATCTTATTAGATCCTCATCCGCTTTTCTTTCCAACACCGAACCGAGCATCGTGGCTACCGTCTATGCGGTATTACATTACATAATTTCAACTTCTTACCTCAAAGCTCGTTATAAGGCTATCGCAGAAGCGGTCAGCCCGCCTTGGCGAAGCTGAACCTTCAATCACCGCACTCATGATAGTGCGGTGTTCTTCCCGATGGAAGCGCCTTTGAGCGCCCAACAAGTTGTCCGGCGCCCGGGTTGGGCGGGGCCGCCAAGGTGTCACGGTCTTGCCCTTCTTATGAAGGGCCACCTGCCGGACTCTAGAACCACCGCAGGTTCCGCGAGAGTCCGGCGCAAAAGTCCGGAGGCTGCCTTGCGGCGCCCGAGCCCCCTCTGATGGGTCCTCTCTCGATCCCACCTCGGCGTCCTCGGCGCGAGGGGTGGAGGCAATCGAATGGAATTCACATCCGACGGTTAATGACCCGCCGACGGCAGGAGATCATCGCCGGCCGGACTGCAGCAGTATGGCATTAGAAGGACACTACATGACACAAAAGAAATTGCAGATCATTCAGAACCGGATACTTACGATCTCGCTTAAGGCCCGCCCTTGAGGGCCACTCTTCATTGCCAACGCTGGTGTTGGCGGAGCTGTCCGGGAATAGTTCTTCCTCTGATTCTTCGGCCTCCCCCGCTGGGGAGGCCTTCCTCTTCTCTCTCCGCCCTCCGGAGAGAGTCTTCTTCCTCCTCCTCATCTTCGGGAGGAATCCGCCGAGTCGTCGGACACTTGAAAACGGAACTCTTTCGAGTACCCGTGGCCACCTTCTTGGCCTTCTTCTCCGCACCATGTGCGGTGCCGGAACCAGCAACCCCGCTAGACGGGCGTCCACTGGGTCTTCTGGCATGGGAGCCGGGCAGACGAGCTGCTCGGCCTTCTTCATCCATTTCAGTCAAAGGAAAAGGGAGATTGAAACCCGCTTAGGGTCGAACTATTAACAACAAGTGTCCCGTAAAGGGGTAGAATCACTTACCTCGTCAGCTGGACGCTGCGAGTGAAATCCGAGATCTTCCGTCGCGGATGCGGGGGCTTCGGCGCCCTTAAATAGCACCCTCCAGGCGCCTTCGTACGTTGTGTCGAAGAGCCCGCTCAACGCCTGGTGCTATGCCGGATCAAACTCCCACAGATTGAATGCTTGTTCTTGGCATGGGAGAATCCGGCAAACGAGCATGAATTGGACCACATTAACCAGCCTAAGCTTCTTGTTCACCAGCTTCTGGATACAGGCTTGGAGTCCCGTCAGCTCCTTCGAATTACCCCATAGAAAGCCCTTCTCTTTCCAGGAGGTGAGCTGCACAGGGATACTAGATCTGAACTCGGGGGCCGCCGCCCACTTAGGGTCGCGCGGCTCGGTGATGTAGAACCACCCCGACTGCCACCCCTTGACGGACTCCACGAAGGCCCCTTCAAACCAGAGGACGTTGGGCATCTTGCCCAACATGGCGCCCAAGACTACCAAGCGTTCTTTTACTACCTTCGGCTTGACATTGAAGGTCTTGAGCCACAAGCCGAAGTGGGGCTGGATGCAGAGGAAGGCCTCGCACACAACGATGAACGCCGCGATGTTGAGGATGAAGTTCGGCGCCAGATCATGGAAATCCAGGCCGTAGTAGAACATGAGCCCCCGGACAAAGGGGTGAAGAGGAAAGCCCAGTCCGCGGAGGAAGTGGGGGAGAAATACGTCCCTCTCATGGGGCCTGGGGGTGGGGATGAGCTGCCCCTTGTCGGGCAGCCGGTGCGCAATGTCGTCGGAAAGGTATCCGACGCTGCACAGTTTGGCGATGTGCTCCTCCTTAACGGTGGAGGCCAACCATTTACCTCCCGCTCCGGACATGGTCGGAGAAGGTTGAGATGAGATGCGCGAACTAGGGCGCTGGAGCTCGAGTGCACGGAGATGGATAAGCAAAGGAGGAAGAAGGCGTAGGTGAAAAGGTGGATCCTTATCCCCTCATATATAGGCGGACGAAGACTATACGTCCCCACCAGCTTTGTAAAACTCGCTTATCTCCCAAGCGCCACCATCAATGGCGCGGTTGGGTTACCCACGACCGTATTGATGAGAATCCCGGAATAAGGGGAACACGATCTCTGCTTCGACAAGACGTGCCAAGGAAACCACTTCGCTAAACGCTACCGAGGTGGTATAATAAAAATGATTCAAGTAAAGGCTAGGTAGTGGCGTGACGCCACGCTATAAGATACGCCGCCAGATTGAACTCTGTACATGATATTCTCTCTACGGTGGAATGTGGAATTTATTTTGCGAGCCGACACTATCCGTGTGTTCACAATCTTCTATGGATTATTTGGAGGAGGAACCCGCTTTGCAATGCCGAACATTATGCGCTACGGACTCATCGTCATTGAAGCCGTGTTCAGGGCTACCGAGGAGTCTCGACTAGGGGTGTCCGGACAGCGGACTATCATCGTCCGCCAACTCCAAGACTACGAAGATACAAGATTGAAGACTCCGTCCGTGTCCGGATGGGACTTTCCTTGGCGTGGAAGGCAAGCTTGGCGATACGGATATGTAGATCTCCTACCATTGTAACCGACTGGTAACCCATAGCCCTCTCCGTGTCTATATAAACCGGAGGGTTTTAGTCCGAGGACATAGCATCCATTACAACAATCATACCATAGGCTAGCTTCTAGGTTTAGCCTCCTTGATCTCGTGGTAGATCCACTCTTGTAATACACATCATCAATATTAATCAAGCAGACGAGGGTTTTACCTCCATCAAGAGGGCCCGAACCTGGGTAAAACATCGTGTCCCTTGTCTCCTGTTACCATCCGCCTAGACGCACAATTCGGGACCCCCTACCCGAGATACGCCGGTTTTGACACCGACAGGCATGGTGCGTCCCCACTGTCAGCCTCTCACGTACAGTCATCTTCCGATGACTCTCGGTTGTTGACCACGTTGACCACACCGTGCCGAGTGCACCCAGACTGGAACGACCCGGAGATGGGGAAGACGGGGCAGTGGAGTCGCAGATGGAGAGGAGTGGGAAACTTCACTGGTTTGGGTGCGCGGCAGCACAACCGCGGTGCACGGGAGACAGGAGCAAGAACAGAGGTTGAAGAAGGAGCACGGCTATTGGATTAACATCCAACGGTCTAGCTGCTAGAATCATTTGTTGATTAAGTTGACAAAGCTGTGCGTACACGTCCGCTTAGCAGGCCCACAAGTCATTCACCAAATCTGACGGGTCCCAGCTGTCAATGGGATGAATAATTTTTTCACAAAACAAGGAGGCACTTCCTTCCGTGTGAAGATACAACCGGTGGGTCCCAGCTGTCAGGTGGAGGAAACTTTTTTTAGCTTAATAAGGAGGAACTTTCCTTGCGTGCGACCATGGACCTCGTGGGTCCCAGCCGTCAGGCTCTCCATGTACAGTCCTCTTCCGATGACTCTCGTTTGTTGACCATGCCGCACCGAACACAGCGAGGCGCTGGACGATGGCGAGGCCCCGGACGGGAACGACTCGGAGATGGGAAAACGCGGCAGTGGAGTCGCAGATTGAGAGGAGGAGAAGGGTTATAACTGGTTCTGTTGCGGCGTGGAGCTGTAGTCTGTGGAGAATAACAGGAGGTGTCGAGGGGTGGAGGGATAACCTGGCCGGCGGTGGGGTAGCGCTTCACAGCGATGCGTGCTAAGCAGAGCCGTTAGTCGCTGGAGGCCGGACCAGGCGGTCCCGGCGACGCTGGAGGAAGAAGACCAGAGATTGAAGGTGCATGCTGGCCGTTGGCTATAAATCCAATGGTTGTGAATGACACAATCATTTGTTGACCAAGTTGACAACGCCCTGCGTAGGCTTCGACCTATTGGCCCACATGTCAGCCTGCAAAAATGTGGCATATATTTAACCCATGTTTTCTAGAATGTACAGTCCATTTGCTAGGCTAGGTGAACAAATAATTTCGCGTCAATCAGGCCCATTTATATTTTCTAAGAAATCCCAGCCCATTTGCACTTCCTTGAAATACACGTATTAGGTGGGCTCGTTATATATATAATGTTATGTTAGAAGGAGCAATTAATATCAAAGAATAAATCGGAGAGGCACATTATATATATATAATTAAGAAATTAGCGAGTTATTGCTCAAAATAAAAAAGAGTGCGTTATTTTTAAATTGGTTCTTAAAATCTTCGCAAGCTTTTGTACGCAATCACCAGGATTTTCCTTGCCTGTGAGTAAAAAACAACAAGGATTTTCCGTTAAACATTTACTTTTATAAGTTAATAACACGTGGGATGTTTTTATAATGTATATATAAGTCTTTATAAAATATATGATAATAGTAATAATATAAATATATATAATGCGGTTAGAAGGGAAAACATAAATTGGACACAACATTACTTTTATAAGAGACATGCGTTTTATACCCGACAGTCGGCATACTAACAAGTTCACACACAAATACAACAGAAAAGGTAAACATTCATATCAAACTCAGGTTCACAGGACAAGTTCATATTCATAGCCAACATTCACACTACTAGGAAAAGGCATGCTAGTGGCGCACTAGTTTTGCCTTCTAATGGCGCACTACCAGTGCGCCACTGGCATCACGCCATTAGAATTAAATTCTAATGGCGCACTACTGGTGTGCCATTAGTATCTGGTGTTCCAATGGCGCACCACGTAGTGCGCCATTAGTATAGCCTGCAGTGCGCCATTAGAATGCCTCCCAGGGCCATATGTACAAATGTGTTATGGCATTCTAATGGCGATCAGCTGCTAATGCGCCATTAGTGTGATGATCACAAGGCGCCATTAGTGTCTTTTGTGGTCCGCCATTAGTATGAATATTAGGTTTTATTTTTTTGCTTTTCTGATTTTTGCACAGGTTACAAAATATATTATTGCATAGAATATAGACAGCAGCACACAGCAACATCAGATTCATCAAATACAATAGAAGATTAGTCTCCTAATACAATTCATCATATTAGTCTCCGGATTCAAAAGACCGACAAAGATAAAACATTACAAGTCTCAAGACCGCGAGTATCGAGTTTGCCTTCACATTACAAGTCGATATCGATCATCTAAACTACCATCACATAGAAGAGAGTTGTGGTCATCACGATGAGCATCATCGCGATCAAACTGGTCTTCATCCGTTCCTCCAACGCCCTCCTCCTCTCTCCTCCTACATAGCGGGCGATCTAGATTCGCCTCCGCCCTAGTGGTGTACCTTTGTAACTATTACCGCTGAACGGTGAACCTGTCTCCGACACTCCTCCCACCATCGAGACTCGAACCTTACCCTTGTACACGACATACGACGGCATCTCTATGCACAAGCCAAACAATGATAATACATAAGCAATGTGTAAGTATGCAACAAAAGGATCGAAGAGAAAAGCAAGACATTACTAGCACGATTCATGGTCCTACTAATAAATAGCATCGACACATCTAAGTTGAACAACCGTCCAAACCAAAGAGACATACTAATTCATTAAAAGTTTAATTACAACATGAGCCAATCAATGTTTCGTAACTACACATCACTACTTTCGACTCGACTCATCGGACAGGAGCGTGGATGAAGCCGCCGTCTGTCGCGATGGTCATGAAATCGCGGTCGTTGTCACCCTGCATTTGTAGCATTCCATCTATCTCACTGTTGGACGGTTGATTTCTGAGGAAGAACTGCCCCGACGTATGAAGGACATCTTGATGGATGATGTCCGCAAACTCCGACTGGATGCAAAAGAATTCTTGTCTGAGGTCCGCGTCCTGGACTGCCGACAAGCTCGCGGCCCAATCTTTGAGATTATCTGCAGCGTAAGGTGATGATGGTCCTTACGACGCCTCGCATGTGATGGAGGGCGAGTAGGCATCCTTCGACCGCCAGCGGCTGCTTGACGAAAGCGTAACTTTGTATTGTGTGAGAAGATGTGCTTGCCGTGCTTTACGAATTGTCCCGTGAAGGTGCTCTCCAGATTTGGCGAGCCGGGAGAACATCATCAAGAACTTTCTTCACATTTGTGTAGTCTATCATGGAGTTACGGTTCGGTTGAAATACGTGGCCATGGAATATTTCGGCTTAAGAGGATGAGTGTGCAATGTGTGTCACCGCACGTAACACATAATGTTAGAAAAAAGAACGATCGAAATCTAAGAAATCATATGTTACGGGTGGTTAAGGGATGACTTACTCGGAAAGTAAGGCACAAGGAAGTTATCCTTATCTGCGTTTGCGAAATGACGCCTTCGAGGTGTGAACTCGCAACTTGGCGGTCCCAGCGCTGCTCAAGTGCTTGGCACGCATGTAGAAGGGGTCGACTATCACGATGTCGGGGTATTGTCTCTAATGATCCGTGATCCGCATGCTCAAAGAAAAACAGCCGAACGAAGGTGTAGTGCAACGGATGAAGGTTAAACATAGCAAAGATGTCATCAAACCGCAGGACGATCATACCCCGATGTCGCCATCCACAAAGACCTTGCTCTCGCACCTTGGCCACGAAAACCGGTATGCCACATCCTTCTCTCGAGACGCCGCTTCTCCAAAATCGAACACCGCTCGTGCAGACTCCGCATAGCACCGGTTGCAGATTCAGCATATTTGGCGGTAGCATCGCCCTACCCGCCACATGCACCTCCTCGAGATATCCTTAGGTGAAGGTGGCCCGCCCCGAGCACGGATCAAACTCGGTGCCGGCTGGCTCGCACCGGCGCCTTTGTTAGTCTTTCGCTTCCGCCCTTCTTCTTGATCTCCGTAATGGGACGAGTTCGCTCACGACCGCCTTCTTCAGCGTGTTGGGGCTGATATTTTCGCGCCTCAGCTATCTCGAGGCTCGTGAAGACGGGAGCTGGAGGCGGTCTCGAGAACTAAACGCCGACGACGCTTGTTGCAATTGGATTTCTCCGCCGCACCAGCTAGATCGCGGTGGTCTTGGCTGGGTTCTGAGAAAGAGGCCCGCAGAACTCGTCAACGCACCCATGTTTGGCAAAGTACTTATCAACTTTGGTAAATGTACCGTCGTCGTTGTCGCCGCCGTCCGGATCTGTGCCATAGGGCTGTCCGGATCCTATGCCATAGGGATGTCCGCAGGTCCGTAGCGTTGCTGCGTTCTTGCCATGGCTTGGCGCCGCACGATCGGGCGGTCTTGTCGTGGGGTGGTGTCCCCGCCCCAAACGAATCTGCTCTTCGCCATAGCAGGGCCAGTTTACGCAGTGCCGAGGGTCATCTCATCTTCTTCGCCGCCCCAGCTGGTCGAATCGAGGTAACAGCTCGTCGCAGCTCGGCAGCACCGGACCACTTCAACCCTATACATTGTGGTTGGCATCGGATTACCGTGGAACATGGGGTTGCCGGTTGAACGATTTTGCCCTTGGCGACATCGACCAACTCGGCGCCCACGGCGTGCGAAAAGAGTGCAAGGAACGCCGGCGGTGCCCTGCGAAAACATGTGTAGGGCGCCAGGGATGCCCAGTCAAAGGCAAGGAGATGAAGTCATCGGCCGAGAGGCTTAGTTACCGTGATGCCGCCGAGCTCGGCTAATGTCGAGGCACCGCCAACGGCGGGCGTAATCGACGGAGGGGCGCTTCTTTGGCGAGGTGCCGGTCGGCGACACCCGGTGCATTAAGCTCCAATACCGTGCGGTGCGGAGACACGAATACCGCCTCCGCCGGAGACACCAATGGCGCCGCCGCCGGAGACACCAATGGTGCCGCCGCCGGAGACACCAATGGCGCCACCGCCGGAGACACCAATGGCGCCACCGCCGGAGACACCAATGGTGCCGCCGCCACGCTGTGCGAGTTGCTAGCCATGAAGCTGGGAACCGGGGGAGGCCCTTTTGGCCGCCCGCAATCCACGTCGTCAGCCCATGAATCAACGTAGGCACCATGGCTTCGAGCTTCGTTCCCAGCTGTTGTTCCACTTGCTCTTGGACAAGCTCCGGAATCCGCGCCACTTGTGCCTTGAGTGCTTCAACCTCGCGTCGGCTTTCCGAGCTGGCCTTTTTTCTCCTTCCGCACACCAGCGTATAGTATGACCCCATTTTGTGGACAAGCCTTTGCCGCCACACGACCAGCCGACGCCGGCTTATTGAGCTTATCCTTCTTTTTCATTATGTTCAACGCCCTATTTAAAGGGGTGTCGAAGGGGAGCTCTTAGACGACCCCGCGCTACTCTTTCATTGTCCTGCGAAAGGAACATGAGCCATTTAGAAATATTGGGGATTAATTAGAGTGCAACCATATAGAGCTAATTACGCGGGGTGTATTCCTTACTGTAACAAGCTCAAGCGCCTGGTCTTCGGATCCGTGGTAAGCTCCTTTGTTATCGGGTCCTCCTTGTACCGGCCCCGACATAGTTCCCGGTCCGCTTGTCACCGCTGTATTTCTCGAAGCGGGCGGTAGGCCTTGCTCGGCACGCCCGCGTCCTCCTTGTCCCATATAGGCTCCGCCACCCTATAACCGCCGGACCGAGTTTGTGTTCCCTAAGTTCAACTCCGCATTTCTTTCCCCATCGACTTGATTCGAGCTTGCGGGCTCGCACTTGATCTTGAACTCCTTGTACTCATCTTCGCCATCAAATGATATTTCGCCTTGATCTTGTCATAACTATCACCTTTATCAATCATTCTCTTCACCGCTTCTCCAAGTAGACAGGGCCGTGCTCATCTTCGTGAGGGCGGCATTGTTCACTCTATTCCCGAGAGGCGTGTGTTTTCAAATTCGCGGGGAACTTGTATCGCTCGTGCAGCCTCGTGAAGAGGAGGCTGCGCAAATTCCTCGGTCCTTATGCCTAAGGTTCTCGGTGTTGATCGAGACGGTGTTCGGAGAATGCACCCGAGCTGAACCGCTGCACTTTGACTATATGTTTGGGCTCCGTTGGATTCCGTCGGAGTCCACTTGAGTGAATTCTCCTTGACGGTGCGGAGCGATTCGGCGCTGGTCCTTCCTTTGCTTCTTCGGTTGGCTGCCATCTGTGTGTGCGCCGCCACCATCTGTGTGTGCGCCGCCATCATCAGTGGTGGCATCCTCGGCGGCACCATCAGTGGTGTCATCCCCGACGCCACTAGGGGTTATGTAATCAGGATCGGTGTCTTCCACGGCGTCATCATAGCGGTGAGGTTGTTCCTCCATCTCTTGGGACAGCTCCCAGAATTGCTTGCCGCCCGAACCACCGGCCTCATCGTTGTGGTCCATGTTTCTCTCTAAATAGGAAAAAAGTTTGGTCAAAAAGATGGTTATTGTCAAGGAACAAGATCATGGTCTCATGATTTAGGGTTTGTCGACACCGAGGCACCCTAAAAGCCTAAGCTTTCATCATTTAGGTTCTCATCGACACCGAGGCATCCGGGCAGCCAAGTTAAGTTTTCATCATTTAGGGTTTATCGATGCCGAGGCACCCTAGGTTGGGCCTAATCACTTGGCTCTATTGCCACCTATGTTGGGTTTATCATCTAGGGTTTATCGATGCTAAGGATAATTCTAAGTTGGGCCTAATCACTTGGCTCTATTGCCACCTATGATTTAATGCAGCAAGAATGGCGGGGCAGTTGATCCTACTTAACTAAGTACTAAGATAGCCTGCCCATGCATTAGTCGCAGTACCCCATATGTCCTATTTTAGCAAAGTCATGCTAAAATTCACGGAAAATTTCAGCATGACCTTTGCTGAAAATAGGACATATGGAGTACCGAATTTGCCGGAACGGAAGTTAATCGACATTCCGCAAACTCAAGGGCCTCTCGGGTACTGCAAATTCATCACGACACAATGGTCGGAGACAAAACCCAGCAAACTAGCAAGATGATCATCATCCTTCATATACACCGGAGTACAATTAATGCTTTTATAATGTTCCATCATCATTACGTAAAATTGACAATTGTCCATAACAGCTTAACCTGAAATGCAATACTCACTAGATCTATCCATCTGATCTAACTAATTTTAAGATCTCAAAATCACTGCAGCAAATAAAAGAGAAAGAAACATGTTCTATAGATTTATATAAATTCTGTGTTCACTTCAACTATTCATCAGTGGGAGGTTCACCATTCTGCCAACAACTATACATACAAGACATCCTGCCCAAAGATAGTTCAAGGGTTACATAGAACTAGAAGGATGCACCAGCTATGAAATTGTCTCGAGCCACTTTCAAGACTTCCAATTTCTTATTTCCTAATGCATAAATAATTTACTTAGTGCTTCATGTCATCTTGCCATATTGACAAAGAAATTAAATGAGTCAGACATATTTTTATAATGCACTAGAGCAGAAAAATACAACCAAAATCAAAATCACATAGGAAACAGATCACACTCCTTAGTCCTTATTGGATGGCTACTAAATCACTGGATATAGCAAAGACCAGGGTGATACTTCACATAGGAAGCTCTGAGAATGTTGTATACAAGCAACGACTGCACATAGTACAAAACCTGTAGTGACATGTTTCCTCACTTTTTTTACCAAATCTCCCTTCGGCTAAACACAATGACAAAGCTTACGAGGACTAATCCGCTTTCTCACAAGCCCGTAGCAGATCACAAATGAGTTAGGAAGATGATAAGCAAACCTATCACAGTCTTAATATGAGAGACACAAAATAGACGCCTTGGCTAAATCAAACTATTTTAGCCTAAAGGGGGCTGCTTACACCAGACAGGATCGTGCAGGGCCGGGGTTGACGAGGTGACGCGGATCGACGGTGAGGCGTCGGTGTTGTAGAGGCGCCAGAGACCTAGCCCTGCGACACAGAGAAGGGGCCGTCAGCCCTGGCGCAGGTGAGGGGCAAGGGAGGAGGAGGAGGGGAAGGGAGGAGGATGGTCGGGGCATCACGGTGCTGCGTTGCTGCTCGGCGCCGACGACGAGGAGGAAGGCAAGGACGTTGAGGGTCTGGGCGGGGGGGGGGCAGGGGCGGGGGCGGGGTGGAGTCCGGCAGGGTGGGGGCGGGGCAGGGGGGGGGGTGGGGTGCGGGCGGCGGGGGGTGGAGTCCTCAGGTGGGTGGGGGGGGCTGGGGCGGCGGGGAGGGGCGGGGGCGGCGGGTGGAGTCCGGCGGGGTCGGGCGGCGGGGCGGGCGTTAGGTCGAGTGGGGATCTGGCAGGGAGGAGAGAGGCCGAGGGGAATAGGTGGAGGAGGAAGCTTAATGGCGCACCACACCACGGTGCGCCATAAGTACAACTATTCTAATGGCGCACCACCCTCGGTGCGCCATTAGAATTTTGTTTTAACCTAGCCTAGTAGCCATATCTACAGCCCAACCCTATCTACAATGTAACCCACCCACTAGCCCGACCGGTCAAGACGCAGCACACACACCAGGAGGTCCTGGGTTTGATTCCTAGGATCCCCAATATTTTTTATGCATTTTAAATGGTGTTTTTTATATTTATTTGTGTTTAAATATGTTCAAACTTGTTTAAATCATAACAGTAATATTTTTTATGCATTTTAAATGCTGTTTTTTATATTTATTTGTGTTTAAATATGTTCAAACTTGTTTAAATTATAACAGTGTAATATTTTTTATAAAAATAGTAAAAAATAAATTAAAAATATGTTCAAAAAGTGCGGGTGCGGGGGGCCGGGCCGGTGCTCCGGCGGTGGAGCGGGGGAGGGTTGCGATGGGTGGAGCTAGCGGGGGAGGGTGCGGGTGCGATCGAGATGGAGGGGGATCGAGATCGAGATGGAGGGGGAATCGAGATCAAGTGTCCTCATGAATTCAAAAAGTGCCCATGAAATTTAAAAATATTCATGATATCAAAAGTGCCCATGAAATACAATCGAGAAATGAAGACTACGATTTAAATACAATCGGTCTTAGCTAGCTATCTGCTCACAATCTTCTTGCCCTTCTTTTTCGCAAACGGAGTTCTTCCGTGGAACGGACGCCCTTAGGTAGGGTGGTCCCGCTTCTTCTTCGTGTGTGTGCTGCTACTTCATCGTCGTCGCCATGTTCGATCTTCGGTCGCCAGATTTGTCGAAGTCTTGCTCATTGGCTACTCCATCCATTCCGATGATCTTCCTTTTGCCTCTCCTCACGACAACACGACCGGGCTTTGGCGGGTCGGTAATGAAGAAGCATTGGTCCACTTGGGAAGCCAGCACCCATGGCTCATTTTTCGCGGTGACATTTGCGCCCATGATCTTGATTTGGCTTCGGTATAACCATGGTGGTGAAATACCGGTCTTCTTTTATGACGTTTTGGCCCATCGACACGGAACATCGGACCTTCTCTCCAACAGTAGCTCAGCTCCCAGATCTCCTCGATCCTTCCGTAGTATCTGTCCTTGTCGTTACGGTGTAGGATTCCATCGCTACCCGGAGTTCGATAAGCATCACTCTTCATGTCCTTGTCCTCGATGTAGAATGTGTAGTCGTTGATATCGTGCGCCTCATAGGTCATCAGTTGTGCTCGGCGCCTGTGACAAGGCGAATATGAGTTGTTCTTCCGCGAAGAATCCTCACGTAAAGGGTACGACGAAGCTTCGCTTGAACCAACGCGTGAAACATGAGTTGTGCTCTTTGAGTATATCTCCGTCCGTCCTCTGTTGGCCTCGGTCATTGTACGCCTTCTTAATAAAGGTTTTGTGCTCTACCACCCAAGGATCGACCACGCCTATGTGTTGTAGCGCGACTAGGTTTGCTCTTTCAAAGTCGGCGAAGTCGACCCTCGAAGTCGACATGCATTTCGCGGCGACCCTCATGGTGACCCCATCCAGCGAGCCTGCCGAGGTGCTGCTGACGGCAGACCAACGGGTTCTCGATGCCTAGATAATTCATGCAGAGGAGATGCACTCTTCGATCGAAAGCCCCGGCTATGCTTCCTCTCGACGTGACATGTTGCGAAGGTATCCTTTGATGACACCATTCATCCTTTCGAACGGCATCATGCTTTGTGCAGAACGCCGCCCGAGTTGGATGATATCCTCCACTATATGGACCAGCAGATGCACCATAACGTCAAGAATGCGGGCGGAAGTACATCTCAAGCTCGCATAGTATCACCACGATCTCTTCCTCGTAGCCTTCGAGTTGCCTCACGCCAATCGACTTCCAAGAGATGACGTCGAAAAAGTTGCATGTGCCAAATAGCGTTTCACGGACGTGCGCGTCCATGATCCCACGGATTGCAACCGAAGTATCTGCGTCATCGACGTGATATTCATGAGACTTCATCCCGCTGAACTTCGCCCACTGGGTCTAGGTATGTGCTTATCTTCCCACAGAATCAGAAGGAAGTTTTACTCCTAGGAGGCGGTGAAAACTGCTCGATCTCCTCCCGACTTAGAGTGAAGCACGCGGAGGGTAGTCATTTCCGGTCTTCTTGGCCTTTTTGCCTTTGCGACGACTTTCCGTGTCCCGCTTCGCCTCATCGTCATCATCATCATCATCATTAGCGTGAAGCTCCCGCCGATGCCCATTGATTTCAAGTCCGCCCTTGCTTTCGCCCATCTTTGGTCCTCTCGGCATGTTGAGCAGGGTACCAAGCGACTCTCGCACACGTTCTTCGTGATATGCATGACATCAAGGCTGTGAGGCACACGGTGGATCTTCCAAGACGGCAAGTCCCGTAAAATGACCTCGCTTTCCATACCTTCAGCAGCTGCTCTGGCGCCTTCGCATCTTTCCCAGGTGGGCGATCTTTCCAATTTTTCAACAGCTTGTCTATTTCCTTGCCGCTCCTCGTACGGGCGTTTTCGTTCGGTTTCACCATCGAACAGATCCTTGCGTTTCTCCACGGGTCATCGTCGCGGCCACCTTCGATGTCCCATGAACACGGTTTTCAAGACCCGGATCTCTATCTAGCTGGCGATACATTGTGTCATCCATGCACCTTACGCATCCGTAAAATCCGTGGACTACCTGCCCGCGAGATATCCGTAAATCGAGATAGTCGTGCACCGTCGTGAGCAAAGGCGGCTCTCATAGGGAAATATTCTTTCTGCGGCGTCCCACGATTGGCTGGCGTTTTCCACAGCGTGTTTAGCTCCTCCTTCAAAGAGCCCCAGACATGATTGATGTCGCTCCTGGTTGTTTCGCCCTTCAATTAGCATACTCATGTGAATGTACTTCCTCTTCATGTACAACCAGGGGAAGGTTGTACATCCACACAAACACAGGCCAGGTGCTATGTGTGCTTCTCGGCTGCCAAACGGATTGACTCCATCGGTGCTCGCGCCCAAAGACGATGTTCCTTGGATCCTTCCCAAATTCGGGTCTTGAAGTTCAACGCTTGCCACCGCTCGCATCCTTAGGGTGACTCAAAGATCTTGTCTTTTATCTATCTCCGGATCATTTGCGCCATCTTCTCGCTTCTTCTCCTCCCTATCCGCGTGCCAACGCAGGAGCTTTGCTACCTTAGGGTCCGCGAAATACCGCTGCAGACGAGGAGATCGGAAAGTACCACACCGATTTTCGAGGAGCTTTCTTCCTCTTCTTGTATCGAGTGACGCCAACACCGACATATGGTAGACTCCGCGTGCTTGTCCCGATAAATGATGCAATTGTTCATGCACACATGGTATTTCACGTGCGGTAAATCCAGAGGACACACGATTTTCTTCGCCTCCTCGAAACTGGTCGGGCACTTGTTCCCCTTGGGAAGACGTTAGTGCGTAATGACATGTTCTCGCCGGCATCGCCGGTCATTTTGTGTTTTACCTTCATCTCCGAGCCATGAGCGTTACTTTCAAAGGGTATCCTCGGCCTGCATCCTTCATACAATGGAGTAATCGCGTCTATCTCCAGCTGATCCAGCTTGGCTTTCTCTCGGCGGCAGCTCTTGCGTTATCCGTCCGCTTGAGAAGCAGCTCTTGAATATGAGGGTCCTGCACCCAGCCTCCATCGCCGTCTGCTCCGGCATCTTCATCTTCATGATCATGCCCTTCGCCTTGATCTTCCTCATCATCATGCACGACATCTTCTACATGATGATCGTACAACATCACCGCCGTGATCATGTCCTCGAGATTCTTCGCCTTCTCGCCCGCCCTCGCCCGCGGTGGTACTTGTCTTGTCGCCCTTCCTCATTTCTTGCCCGCCCCAGCCATGGACGACTTGATAGTCATCTTCATCACCTTGCCACCGATAGCCATCCATGAAACCACGCAAGAGCAGTGGTCCCGCACCTGCCGGAATCCGGTCCGCAATAAGGCTCTTCACTTGCATCTTCGACATGGACATCTTATCTCCGCCTCGTTCTTTTGAAGCATCTCGCCTTCATGGAGCTCAAAACCTATTCACGATGCCTTCACCATCATGCGGACCATGGTCGTCAAGGGTAGAGCAAAACGATATGTTAGAACCAAGAAAAATTTGGCATGACCTTCCTAAAAATAGGACCAAAAAGAATGCATAGTGCCAAAATTCTCACTAAACGGAAATGAATCAAAACATTCCGCAAAATATTGGCAACTATCGCATATTTCAAATACCGTACCTTCAAACACAAACATATATGCAACACCACAAACACTTGCAACACCACAAACATACATAGATCTAGTTAGGCCACAAAAGTGCATGTGCACATTGTTGGAGCGAGCTAGGGAGAAAAAAAGTAGATCTATATCATGAAGATAGCTTTCCTTACTTACCTATCAAAAAGGTAATTTCACCACTTAATTTTGTTGAATCTATGGTGGAAATGAGGTGAGGAGGAGGAGATGGCCGAAATCTTGGAGAAGGAGGTGGATAGAATGAAGTGGGGAAAGTGAGTGGGTAGGTGTGGGCTGTCCAAAATATCTTGTTGGTCCCAGGTTACTAATGGCGCACCCTCTGCTGATGCGCCATTAGAAATCCTGAGTTACTAATGACGCATCAGCAGAGCGTGCGCCATTAGTAGTTTTGCAAAAAAAGAATAAAACAAAATTTACAGTAATGGCGCACAGCCTGACTGGTGCGCCATTAGAAGTTATATATAGTAATGGCGCATTGTAGACCTCATGCGCCATTAGTATGTATGGGAAAATGGAAAAAAATTCATACTAATGGCGCACCCTGTCCACGGTGCGCCATTAGTGTCTTCCACTCTAATGGCGTATCAGGAACAGGTGCGCCATTAGTATATAGTAGTGGCGCACTGCCTCCACGGTGCGCCATTAGAATCAATCCTATCTATAGCCCTTTTCCTAGTAGTGTCACTATCAACAACTCAAAAGATTCATATATACACAAGCTCAGCATATCTATGCATCCAAATGATTGATAGATCACACGACAATATTCATACATAATTCACAAAAAGATTTAGATATACACATGTTCAATATGTTTATGCATCCAAATGATTGAGATCACAGCCAATATGATCCATGGATGAACTTTAATTACATAGGGTACAGACTGGTAAATGGTGTTCAATCGGAGGTACTTCTTTCTAAAATTAGCTTGTACGAGTAAACTTTCGAGTACATAAGAGGCAGCACAGACAGTCTGAACTTTGCTTGTAGGTTTATTCTCAAATAGTGGCCTCGTGCCGAGGGAGGTTTTGAGCAACTTGGCCACTACTTTCATCCAACTAGTTTACTGGCTCATCTTGGTCCTGTATCTCGCCAAAATTCTACATTGCAGACGAGAAAGGAGGCGGTTGAGAAAATGAACCACCCACATTTTTTGTGCAGTTCAACTGAAATGGAGCATCCTTGGCGTGTAGACTGATTAAGTGCCAGATGAATATACGCGTCAACCAACTTGTCTGGAATCTTTAAACTCCATGCCATATAGTTCGCTACCATATGTGCCGATAACCAACCGGCACAAGTTGGGACCAAAGACTGGACTGTGTTTTTCTGGGCTATGCACCAAGCAATATTTTTGGCGTTCACTCTCCTAATACTTGGAGTTTGACAATTGGTTGACGCTGGTTGATACTCGAATGAATATAGGCACTTCTTGTCAACATCGATGCTTGTCTGAGTGAACTTTGGAGTACATAGCAGCAACATAAGTACCTGTCCATCTGATCATTTTGTGCAGTTCTACTGAAATCACCCGATGTAATGATTTGCCTGCGAGTTCAGGCTCCAAATTACTCCTTTATAAAATCGGCAAACAGTAGCACAATACCAAATTACCAATACATATGACAGGCACAATAATCAGGATAAAGACCAGTACCAACCTGTGTGAGGTAGCATATCAATTACTATTTCCTTTGACTGGAAGCCGAGATAAGCCAAGCGACTGATAGCAAAGGAAGAAAGCAAGCGGAGATTAGCAACTAACAGGAAAGGACGGAGGATGTCGAGGCAATGAAGCACCCAAAGTTTTTGTGCAGTTCCACCAAAATCGAGCATCCCTATTGGCACATATATTGAGTGAGATTACTGTAATAGTGGGACTAGTCGATGAAACATACACTAACAAATAGAAGCACCCTCATTATCTTAATGGGTAAAGTTAGCAACATAGTAGTCTTGCTTAAAGAGAGGTATTAGTTTATTTAATCAGTGCCAATTAGCTGAACTCAACACTCAAAGCATTGCCATTTATCATAGGTTGCAAAACTTAAAAGTGCAAATATAAAGGAGTTTCTCATGACAGTAGCACGATACAAATAGAGATGACAGCAAACTAATATGGATGAAGGCCTTAGGCCCGTACCAACCTGAGAAAAAAAGCTTATTCATGTAATCCCATAAGAGATGATAAAGCATTCACTGGAATCACACAATAGTATATATTTTTGTGCACTTCAAATGTATGGTTGAAATCACTCTTGTTTACCAGTGCTGAGATTATATCGAAAGATTATCAAGAACTTCCAAAGAGAGTTAAAGCAATCGGCTGGGATACAGTTCATTGTATTGTCTTGTGTAGTTCCACTAAAATGTATGATTGACACAACATGATCCCTGTTTGCACAAGTAGGAACAAGGTGAAACCTTCATTAGCTTAGTGAGAAAGGATAGGAAGACATTAGCATATTACTCAAACAGTAGCATCAAATTCATGATGGACAATACGCAAAACATTGCCTCATTGAACCAGTGGCAATAAATTGACATGCAAAACAATAGCACTATTATGTCATGACACTAATAATACTCCCTCCCTGCTCCACCACATGATTCGCCTCCATAGACAAACATTCACACGTACATGATTCAGCATAGGGTCCTACTAAAGGTTTGTTTAACTCCAACAGGAAAATTAGGCAGTAATAAATTAGTGGTACTTAAGTACTCCTAATTAATTAAGTGAGACAGCAGAAGTGGAAGCGCTCCCTGGAGGATCTTCTCACATGTAAGGTAGTCGTTGCCGGAGCCCTTGAATAGCCTCGACTGAGGCCTCTGGCTTCAGCAAGATCGCCTTAGCGCTGTTTATTCTTCTTCTTCTTCCTGTTCATGCTCTGTTTCTCTTTCTCCTCACCAGTTGGTGAAACCAAGTACATGATTGGCCTTCTAATTTAGAATTTGTTTTGTCAGTGAGGGAGTACAAGTGTACTAGTAAAAAATAGCATTATTTTCTCATGGCAGTCAAAAAATAGAGATGAACACATGCATTAAATATCATTCTTACCTAAAGGAAGGTTATGGCGCCAATATGGATGATGAGGATTGGAACACAGATCTCCCTTTGTGCAGTTCCACCAAAATGAACCAACTGTTCCATTCTGACATTCCAGTTAAACAGCCCAAAAGTCACTTCTTTTAAGAAGAGTTTTGTGCAGTGCACCAAAAGGTCACAACAGCAACCAGGTGAATTGGATATCCCTGTTTGCACAGAAAGGCACAGAGGAAACAGTCAGAGTCTCGAACAATTACAAGCAAAAACATTTGGCTAAACTTGTCAGAGCCTCAAACAATTAAAGGCAAAAACAGTGGCATGGCTTCATTTTTACCAGGGACATTATATTAAGAACAACTAAGGCTGTGTTCGGTTCACAGGTTTGGTGCAGGATTTTCGTAGGAACACAATTCCTACGGTATTCTTTCCCTTCCAACCGTTCGGAACACGGGAAAGGTGAATAGTGTTTCATAGGAAAGCTGGTGTGGTAGTACTGATTCCATCGGATTAGAAACATCCACGCGCTGCTCATTTTTTGGGCGGAAGCCCGAGGCAGGCGCTCGCTGCCATGCGTTAGACAGGTTGCTGTGTTGTGTTTGCCTGAATAAAAACATCAACCTATGTGTAGTACATGAGGTGAGGACAAGAGTAGTCACCATGAAGCTGAATAAACAAATAGCATCTCATACTGCCAAGCATGGTACTCTAAAAAAACAAATCTGTACATTTCGTAGTCCATCCGAACACATTCTCTTGAGAGTTTCCCCTGGTTCGCTGTTCCATAGTTTTATACCTACATTCCTTTCCTATTCCGGTCCTCTTTTTTGCCCCTTTATTCCGACCGGAGCCTAAATATTTGGTATAAGGGCATGGTGTTGGTGTACTAAAGTAGGGGTACCTTAGTATCCCGAACTTGTGCACGGGCAGTTGCAGCACCCAGCGGCAAGGCTTGTCGGGCGTCCGTCAAGATCCTCCGTAGACCCTGTTGGTGCCATTCAAGAACAAAGTGTTTAACTAAGAAGATAGAGCTCCGGCAAGAGGAGCTTGCCGGGAAGGACAAGACCCCGGCAAGAGGAGCTTGCCAGGAAGACCAACCAAGGCATTTCAAGAGACATGCCGCGACGCACCGCGCGTCCTGGCAAGACCCGACGAGCGGCAAGCTTGCGGGTGCGACAAGACAGCGACCGCGGCAAGGCGCTTGCCGCAGCGAAGCCACCACTTTGCGCCCACGCTCCAGCGCGTCCGACGACGTGTCGCCACAGGATCGTTCCTGGTGCATGTGGCGAGTAGCTGTGCAGCCAAGCGGTGCGAGGTGGCAAGTGGAGATGACGAGAAGGCCATCGTGGCGATTGGTGACGCCCCTAACGGTCGTTTCCTGCACTGTTTGGGCGACCAGACGGGCATTGAATGCCCCTGTCCCCTGCTTTCAGAGTTAGGTAGGGGGGACTGTAGATGGCGGTTGTACCAACCCCTCTTTTTACTTTTTTACCCCTCTCTCTACGTTGCCACCTGTCGGTGACCCCTTTAGCCTATAAAAAGGAGGCCCATGCGCACGTAGAAGGGGTTCGACTCATTCAAACTACAACACACCCACGCTCTCGAGCAAGAACAGAATATAAACACAAAGCAGCAGTAGGAGTTTTATCTCTCCGGAGAGCTCCGAAGCTGGGTAAAATCCCTCGCGTGCTTCGCCTCGATCTGCTCTTCGTGCGCTCTCCGCTCCCTTGCCGGACCGAAAGGGGCCCTGCCCCATAGGTGCTCATTTCCCACGACATCTTTGGCGCGCCAGGTAGGGGTGAGTCAAGGTTGTGCGAACCTGATCCGGCGTTCGTGCGCGCTACATCAACATCTTCATCGACATGCCACCAAAGAAGAAGGCTTCGGAGGTGGCTGCTCCGTCCACGTCGATCCTACCGTCACCGGAGCAAATGGGCGGTGGGGTGGACGCCGGCGGAGGAGCGGGCGCCGACGGGGGGACTCACGTCGTCACCAGGTCCAAGGACAAGGCCCCGCAAGCTTCGGCGTCTGTACATACACCGCACCCCTCCCAGGGGGTGCAAGATCGACAACGCCATGGTGCTCCTAGCACCATACTCGTGTTGGAACAAGGCCAAGCTGGTGGGTCGCGGGACGCTCAAGGCCAACATGCGCGTCAACACGCTGGCACGAGCGCAGTACGGTCGCCTAGACGAGATGTTGCTCCTTCTAACACTGTTAGAAGTTTGAGCATATCCCGCTCCTCGCGTCGTTCGCCACCGCCGCCCAAGACTCCAGAGGAAGCGCTGGCCCGAGCCCAGCTGCTTCTAGACTACCCTCCAGCACCAGACAAGATCGACGAATGGAGGGCCACCATTCAGAGCCTCATCAGCTTCGCCAACGGCGACAAGCCCCAGCAACCGAGCATATCAAAGCCCCGGCAAGACGCCCAGGCGCAAGCCGACGCCGACAAGACCGCTGGGGGTGCCACCACCGTGCACTCCCCGCCCCGAAGGCCAAGATCGCCAACTCGCCGGGCTAACCTTGACACCGACTCCACCACATCGTCGGACCCGCGAGCTCGTCGCGATCAGCGCCAAGTTCTCCAAGAACGACGACAAGAAGACACTCGTACTCGCATCGAGTGTCGAAGAGAAGCGCGGCGTCAGTCGGACCAGCGTGCGGGGCCCACTATTGATATGCATGCGCCAGGGGAACCAGGCGACTTGCCGTACGCGGTAGGTTGCCCTGCGTTCACTCGTGAGCTGCGGCAGGTCCAGTGGCCTAGTACCAAGAACTTCAAGCCAGATGTACCCGAGAAGTACGATGGCAGGATACATCCGTCGGAGTTCCTCAGCGTCTACACCATCGCGGTGCAGGCTGCCGGGGAGCGCGACGAGAAGATCCTCGCCAACTACTTCCGCGGTGCTCAAGCCCAACGCCGATCTTGGCTCATGCACTTGCCGGACAACTCCATCTCTTCGTGGGCGGACTGTGTCATCAGTTTGTCGGCGCCTTCACAGCGCCACAAACCCCATGGCCAGAGAGCGATCTTCATCTGCCGCCTGAAGGAAGGAGAACCCTGCAAAGTACATACAGAGATTCAGCCAGTGCAGCGCAACATCCCGAGCGCCCACCCCGCCATGGGTTATCGGTGTGTTCCATCAGAATGTACGTAACCGCCGGATGAGGGAGGAGATGGCGATGTGCAAAATCAGAGATGTCAGCGAGCTATATGCTCTGGCCGACAAATGTGCACGTGCTGAAGAGGGGAGGAAACTCCCCGAGAGAACGCAGGAGCAGAAGGGTCTGACAGTGAGGATGCCGCCTCGGCAAAGAAGAACCGGAGGCGAAATAACAGAAAGAGGAAAGCCAAGGATGTGCTAGTTGTCGAGCAGTCCGGCAACGGAGGTGGCGCCGAGAAAGCCAAAGCTGGTGACTCCGGCGAGGCTGTGGTGGCCGCCGACAAGCAGGACGGCTCCGGCAAGCAGGACTGCAAGATCCACCGCACCAAGGGCCATGACCTCCAGGCCTGCAAGAAGGTTGAGCAGCTTGTTGAGCTACAGAAAGCTGAATACGAGCGTCGTGACAAGGAGAAGGCCCAGGAAGGTGGCGGAGGATCCGGCAAGAAGCATCCCAGCCGGGGAGGACGCCGCGGCAAGGCCAAGCGGCGGCAAGGAGACAGGCCTCCCCGCGGCCGCGACAAGGACGAAGACAAGGACGAAGATGAAGAGATGGATGAGGATGAGGCCGACGAGCAGGAGTTTCGTATATGCGGCGAGGTTTTGTGCGCGTCGACGGTGGTGCTTCTCTGCATACCTCGCACCGCCAACTCAAACAGTGGGTGCGGGAAGTAAATGCAGCAGAACCGTCCGTTGAGTCGCGCAAGCCCCTGAAGTGGTCCAGCACGCCCATCATCTTTGATGTCGAGGATCACCCTGATCGCATAACTGCAGTCGGGTGCTTGCCGATGTTGGTTTCACCGACTATCCGCAACCTCAAGGTCACAAAGATGTGTTGGGGAACGTAGTAATTTCAAAAAAAAATTCCTATGCACACGCAAGATCATGGTGATGTATAGCAACGAGAGGGGAGAGTGTTGTCTACATACCCTTGTAGACCCGAAGCGGAAGCGATCACAACGTAGAGGAAGTAGTCGTACGTTCTCCTCGCGATCCGACCGATCCCGCGCCGTTACTCGGCGCCCCGAGTTCTTGACACACGTACAGCTCGATGACGCCCCTCAGACTCGATCCAGCCGAGTGTCGAGGGAGAGTTTCACAAGACGACGGCATGGTGGCGATCTTGATGTTTCACCGCGCAGGATTCGCTTAAGTTTCATGACGGTATGACCGAGGTGGAATATGGTGGAGGGGGGCACCGCACATGGCTAAGGAACGATCCGTAGATCAAACTTGTGTGTCCTAGGGTGCCCCCCTGCCCATGTATATAAAGGAGGGAGGGGGGGAGGTGCGTCCGGCCTAGAGGAGGCGCGCCGGAGGAGTCCTACTCCCACCGAGTAGGACTCCCCCTTCCTAGTTGGAATAGGATTGGGGAGGGGAAGAGGAAGGGGCCGCCCCTCCTTGTCCTATTCGGACTGGGGGGGGGCGCGCCACCCCTGGCCGCCCCTCCTCTTCTCCCTCGAGGCCCACCGAGGCCCATTTACCCCGGGGTTCCGTAACCTCCCTAGACTCCAGAATTCCTGTTTTCACCCGAACCATTCAACTCCAAACATAGGCTTCCAATATATCAATCTTTATGTCTCGACCATTTCGAGACTCCTCGTCATGTCCGTGATTACATCCGGACTCAACTTCTTCGTACATCAAAATACATAAACTCATAATAACCGCCATCGAAACCTTAAGCGTGCGGACCCTACGGTTCGAGAACAATGTAGACATGACCTAGAACTATTCTCGGTCAATAACCAATAGCGGGACCTGGATGTCCATATTGGTTCCTACACATTCTACGAAGATCTTTATCGGTCAGACCGCATAACAACATACGTTGTTCCTTTTGTCATCGGTATGTTACTTGCCCGAGATTCGATCGTCGGTATCCAATACCTAGTTCAATCTCGCTACGGCAAGTCTCTTTACTCGCTCCGTAATACATCATCTTGCAACTAACTCATTAGTTGTAATGCTTGCAAGGCTTAAGTGATGTGCATTACCGAGAGGGCCCAGAGATACCTCTCCGACAATCGGAGTGACAAAACCTAATCTCAAATACGCCAACCCAACATCCGCCTTTGGAGACACCTGTAGTACTCCTTTATAATCACCCGATTACGCTGTGACGCTTGGTAGCACCCAAAGTGTTCCTCCGTAAACGGAGTTGCATAATCTCATAGTTACAGAACATGTATATGTCATGAATAAAAGCAGAGCAACATACTAAACGATCGTGTGCTAAGCTAATGGAATGGGTCATGTCACGATCATTCTACTAATGATGTGACCTTGTTAATCAAATAACAACTCTTTGTTCATGGTCAGGAAACATAACCATCTTTGATTAACAAGCTAGTCTAGTAGAGGCATACTAGTGACATCTTGTTTGTCTTATACATTCACACATGTATCATGTTTCCAGTTAATACAATTCTAGCATGAATGATAAACATTTATCATGAAATAAGGAAATAAATAATAACTTTATTATTGCCTCTAGGGCATATTTCCTTCAGTCTCCCACTTGCACTAGAGTCAATAATCTAGATTACATAGTAATGATTCTAACACCCATGGAGTCTTGGTGCTGATCATGTTTTGCTCGTGGAAGAGGCTTAGTCAACGGTCTCCGCAACATTCAGATCCGTATGTATCTTGCAAATCTCTATGTCTCCCACCGACTAAGTCCCGGATGGAATTGAAGCGCCTCTTGATGTGCTTGGTCCTCTTGTGAAATCTGGATTCCTTTGCTAAGGCAATTGCTCCAAGATTGTCACGAAGATTTTCATTGGACCCGATGCACTAGGCATGACACCTAGATCGGATATGAACTCCTTCATCCGCACTCCTTCATTAGCTGCTTCGAAGCTGCTATGTACTCCGCTTCACATGTAGATCCCGCCACGACGCTTTGTTTAGAACTGCACCAACCGACAGCTCCTCCGCTTAGTGTAAATCGATCCGGTCTGCGATTTAGAATCGTCCGGATCGGTGTCAAAGCTTGCATCAACGTAACTGCCACGATGAGCTCTTTGTCACCTCCATATACGAAAACATATCCTTAGTCCTTTTCGTATTTCAGATGTTCTTGACCGCTGTCCAAAGATCCACTCGATTACTTTGGTACCTCCTGCTAGGCTTATAGCAAGGCACACATCAGTCTGGTACACAGCATTGCATACATGATAGAGCCTATGGCTGAAGCATAGGAACATCTTTCATTTTCTCTATCCTCTGCAGGTGGTCGGGCATTGAGTCTTATTCAATTTCACACCTTGTAACACGTGCAAGAACCCTTTCTTTGCTTGATCCATTTTGAACTTCTTCAAAATTTTGTCAAGGTATGTGCTTTGTGAAAGTCCAATTAAGCGCCTTGATCTATCTCTATAGATCTTAATGCCCAATATGTAAGCAGCTTCACCGAGGTCTTTCATTGAAAAACTCTTATTTAAGTATCCCTTTATGCTATCCAGAATTTCTATATCATTTCCGATTAGTAATATGTCATCTACATATAATATCGTAAATGCTACAGAGCTCCCACTCACTTTCTTGTAAATACAAAGCTTCTCCAAAAGTCTCAGATGAACCCAAATGCTTTGATCACACTATCAAAGCGCTTATTCCAACTCCGAGATGCTTGCACCAGTCCATAAATGGATCGCTGGAGCTTGCACACTTTGTCGCTCCTTTGGATCGATAAAGCCTTCGGTTGCATCATATACAACTCTTCTTCCGTAAATCCATTCAGAATGCAGTCTTTACATCCATTTGCCAAATTTCATAATCATAAAATGCGCAATTGCTAACATGATTCGGACAGACTTAAGCATCGCTATGGGTGAGAAGGTCTCATCGTAGTCAATCCCTTGAACTTGTCGAAAACCCTTTGCGATAAGTCGAGCTTTGTAGACGATAACATTACCGTCGTCGGTCTTCTTCTTGAAGATCCACTTGTTTTCTATTGCTTGCCGACCCTCGGGCAAGTCAACCAAAGTCCATACTTTGTTTTCATACATGGATCCCATCTCGATTTCATGGCCTCAAGCCATTTTATGGAATCTGGGCTCACCATTGCTTCTTCATAGTTCGTAGGTTCATCGTGATCTAGTAGCATGATTTCCGAACAGGATTACCGCACCACTCAGTGCGGATCTTACTCTGGTTGATCTACGAGGTTCTCAGAGCAACTTGATCTGAAGTTTCATGATCAACATCATCAACTTCCTCACTACTTGGTGTAGGTGTCTCGTAAACAGGTTT
Source organism: Aegilops speltoides (assembly GCA_021437245.1). Taxonomy (NCBI): domain Eukaryota; kingdom Viridiplantae; phylum Streptophyta; class Magnoliopsida; order Poales; family Poaceae; genus Aegilops; species Aegilops speltoides. The sequence continues at coordinate 4,186 of JAHHZJ010000952.1, read as the reverse complement.
CTGCGATGCACTACTTTCAAGTAAGGGAGAAGGTACAATTACCTCATCAAGTTCTACTTTCCTCCCACTCACTTCTTTCGAGAGAAACTCCTTCTCTAGAAAGGATCCATTCTTAGCAACGAATGTCTTGCCTTCGGATCTGTGATAGAAGGTGTACCCAACTGTCTCCTTTGGGTATCCTATGAAGACACATTCGATTTGGGTTCGAGCTTATCGGGTTGAAGCTTTTTCACATAAGCATCGCATCCCCAAACTTTAAGAAACGACAACTTTGGTTTCTTGCTAAACCATAGTTCATAAGGTGTCGCCTCAACGGATTTTGACGGTGTTCTATTCAGGTGAATGCGGCCGCCTCTAGAGCATAACCCCAAAACGATAGCGGTAAATCTGTAAGAGACATCATAGATCGCACCATATCTAGTAAAGTGCGATTATGACGCTCGACACACCATTACGCTGTGGTGTTCCGGTGGCGGAGTTGCTAAACTATTCCGCATTGTTTCAAATGTAGACCAAACTCAGAACTCAAATATTCACCTCCACGATCGATCGTAGAAATTTAATTTTCTTGTTACGATGATTTTCAACTTCACTCTGAAATTCTTTGAACTTTTCAAATGTTTCAGACTTATGTTTCATTAAGTAGATATACCCATATCTGCTTAAGTCATCTGTGAAGGTGAGAAAATAACGATATCCGCCACGAGCCTCAACATTCATCGGACCACATACATCTCAGTATGTATGATCTCCAACAAATCTGTTGCTCTCTCCATAGTACCGAGAACGGGTTCTAGTCATCTTGCCCATGAGGCACGGTTCGTAAGTGCCAAGTGATTCATAATCAAGTGACTCCAAAAGTCCATCAAGATGGAGTTTCTTCATGCGCTTTACACCGATATGACCTAAACGGCAAGTGCCACAAATAAGTTGCACTATCATTATCAACTCTGCATCTTTTGGTTTCAACATTATGAATATGTGTATCACTACTATCGAGATTCATCAAAATAGACCACTCCTCAAGGGTGCATGACCATAAAAGATATTATTCATATAAATAGAACAACCATTATTCTCTGATTTAAATGAATAACCGCCTCGCATCAAACAAGATCCAGATATAATGTTCATGCTCAACGCAGCACCAAATAACAATTATTTAGGTCTAAAACTAATCCCGAAGGTAGATGTAGAGGTAGCGTGCCGACCGTGATCACATCGACTTTGGAACCATTTCCCACGCATCATCACCTCGCCCTTTGCCGTGTTAAGCAATCCGTAGTCCCCTGCTTCGAGTTGCAAATATTAGCAATGTAACCAAGATCAAATACCCAGTGCTATGCGAGCTCTAGTAAGGTACACATCAATAACATGTATATCACATATACCTTTGTTCACCTTGCCATCCTTCTTATCCGCCAAATACTTGGGGCAGTTCCGCTTCCAAAGGACCAGTCCGCTTGCGGTAGAAGCACTCGGTTTCAGGCTTAGGTCCAGACTTGGGTTTCTTCTCCCGAGCAACAACTTGCTTGCTGTTCTTCTTGAAGTTCCCTTCTTCTTCCCTTTGCCTTTCTTCTTGAAACTAGTGGTCTTATTGACCATCAACACTTGATGCTCCTTCTTGATTTCTACCTCCGCAGCCTTTAGCATTGCGAAGAGCTCTGTATAGTCTTTACTAACCCTTGCATATTATAGTTCATCACGAAGCCTTTGTAGCTTGGTGGCGGTGATTGAAGAATTCATCAATGACACAATCATCCGGAAGATTAACTCCCAATTGTGTCAAGTGATTGTAGTACCCGCACATTCCGAGTATGTGCTCACTAATGTAACTATTCTCCTCCATCTTGCAGCTATAGAACTTATTGGAGACTTCATATCTCTCAATCCGGGCATTCTGTTGGAATATCAACTTCAACTCTGGAACATCTCATATGCTCCATGACGCTCAAAACGCCGTTGAAGTCCCGATTCTAAGCCGTAAAGCATGGCACATCAACTATAGAGTAGTCATCAGCTTTGCTCGCCAGACGCTCTTAACGCCGTCGGTTAGATCAAGCAGGGTTCGCACCCAGCGGTGCATCCAGACGAACTCTTACAGGCAGCAATGAGGATAATCCTCGAGTTACGGACCCAATCCGTAATTGCTACCATCATCTTTCAACTTTGCTTTCTCAAGGAACGCATTAAAATTCAACGGAACAACAAAGACGAGCCATCTATCTACAATCAAACATAAACAGCAAGATACTATCAGTACTAAGTTCATGATAAATTTAAGTTCAATTAATCATATTACTTAAGAACTCCCACTTAGAAAGACATCTCTAGTCATCTAAGTGATCACGTGATCCAAATCAACTAAACCATAACCGATCATCACGTGAAATGGAGTAGTTTTCAATGGTGAACATCTTATGTTGATCATATCTACTATATGATTCACGCTCGACCTTTCGGTCTCCGTGTTCCGAGGCCATATCTGCATGTGCTAGGCTCGTCAAGTTTAACCCGAGTATTCTGCGTGTGCAAAAACTGGCTTGCACCCGTTGTAGATGGACGTAGAGCTTATCACACCCGATCATCACGTGGTGTCTGGGCACGACGAACTTTGGCAACGGTGCATACTCGGGGAGAACACTTCTTGATAATTTAGTGAGAGATCATCTTATAATGCTACTGTCAATCAAAGCAAGATAAGATGCATAAAAGGATAAACATCACATGCATATCAATATAAGTGATATGATATGGTCATCATCATCTTGTGCTTCATGATCTCCATCTTGCAACACCACCATGATCACCATCGTCACCGGCGCGACACCTTGATCTTCATCGTAGCATCATTGTCGTCTCGCCAATCTTATGCTTCTACGACTATCGCTACTGCTTAGTGATAAAGTAAAGCATTACAGGGCGATTGCATTGCATACAATAAAGCGACAACCATATGGCTCCTGCCAGTTGCCGATAACTTCGGTTACAAAACATGATCATCTCATACAATAAAATATAGCATCACGTCTTGACCATATCACATCACAACATGCCCTGCAAAAACAAGTTAGACGCCCTCTACTTTGTTGTTGCAAATTTTACGTGGCTGCTACGGGCTTAAGCAAGATCCAGTCTCACCTCGCATCAAAACCACAACGATATTTCACGTCAAATAGACTCCGCTTTAACCTTCTCAAGGACCGGGCGTAGCCACACTCGGTTCAACTAAAGTGAGAGAGACAGCCACCCACCAGTCACCTTTAAGCAACGAGTGCTCAGAGCGGTGAAACCAGTCTCGCGTAAGCGTCTGCGAATGTCGGTCTGGGCCGCTTCATCTCACAATACCGCTGAACCAAAGTATGACATGCTGGTAGGTAGTATGACTTGTATCGCCCACAACTCACTTGTGTTCTACTCGTGCAAAACATCAAACCATAAAACCTAGGCTCGGATGCCATCATTGGGGAACGAGTAATTTCAAAAAATTCCTACGCACACGCAAGATCATGGTGATGTATAGCAACGAGAGGGAGAGTGTTGTCTACATACCCTTGTAGACCCGGCGAAGCGATCACAACATAGAGGAAGTAGTCGACGTTCTCCTCGCGATCCGACCGATCCCGCGCCGTTATTCGGCGCCCCGAGTTCTTGACACACGTACAGCTCGATGACGCCCCTCGTACTCGATCCAGCCGAGTGTCGAGGAGAGTTTCACAAGACGACGGCGTGGTGACGATCTTGATGTTTCACTGGCGCAGGGCTTCGCCTAAGCTTCATGACGGTATGACCGAGGTGGAATATGGTGGAGGGGGCACCGACACGGCTAAGGAACGATCCGTAGATCAAACTTGTGTGTCCTAGGGTGCCCCCTGCCCTCAGATATAAAGGAGGGAGGGGGAGGTGCGTCCGCCTAGAGGAGGCGCGCTGAGGAGTCCTACTCCCACCGAGTAGGACTCCCCTTCCTAGTTGGAATAGGATTGGGGAGGGAAGAGGAAAGGGCGCGCCCCCTCCTTGTCCTATTCGACTGGGGGGGGCGCGCCACCCCCGCCAGCCCTCCTCTTCTCCCTCGAGGCCCACCGAGGCCCATTTACCCCGGGGTTCCGTAACCTCCGGTATTCGGTAAATTCTGTTTTCACCCGAACCATTCGAACTCCAAACATAGGCTTCCAATATATCAATCTTT